>JAPWIX010000014.1:3000000-3182500 GCA_028751805.1 Podosphaera xanthii
TCTGGGCTCTTCTCCATAACTTGGTTCGCCAATTCTTTCACATCTTTGCAGAGAAGTACAACCACAAAATTAGGATACCTTGCATGAACATCCACTTAACAATCCAAGCAAAAACTCTTATCAATTCCCGAACCATAAAATAGTAAATCTTTCAATAACTTACAGCTATGAGGACAGATACGGAGGTGTCCAAAATAGCTTTAATCTTTGTCTTGGGGTATCTTACGAGTCTTGTCGTACGACAAGGGTACAACCCCAATTTTATAAAGATGCAATCTCTTCAATGCTCAAAGGGTCGGCTTGAGAGTACTATCACCTGTTCCTTATGAATTGTAACCTATCTTTAAATAAAATGACGACCAGGCTTAAAGCTCACTTTGAAACAGCTGAACGTCAAGAGCAGATGCTATCCAAGTGGAATAACCTTTTATTGCAACGCTTGATTGAAGAAACCCCGACCATTTCATACGTAGAATGTTTTGAAGTTCTTGTTAAAGGCCTTTAAAGAACATGATTAAGCTTGCTTAACAGATATCAAGGTAACAAGCCTACGAGATGCAGTACGCAAAGTACGAGAGTGCTCATTTGCATACTATAAGCCTTCAACTACATTTGAACGCTGTGTATTGACATACGAGCTTCAATTGCGACTGAAGAACGTCTGAGCAAAATAAAATTGACCCACCAAAACCAATCTCAAAAACTAACAAGTGTCACGATTGGGGGCTTCTCGTGACTTGAAAAAATCTGGCCAAGGCTCGAGGATCTGAAGGTCTGAGAGTCTGAAGGTCTGAAGGGCATTTTAAGAAGATAGATAGTAAATTCTTAAGGTCTAATAAATGAGAAAGAACAAAGCAGGGAGCCTCTAGGGTACAAGATAGAACTATGATACAAAAATTTTGAGATGAGCTACATGTAATAAAAATGTCAACTATTCACCATCGTATCTCTAAGCAAATACGAATGAAATAAAGAGCGGCTCGATACAGAAAACGTTAAACCGTATCTGAACACGCGAAGAAACCCTGAAACTCCAATCCTCCGAACTGTAAACACGAGTGGTCAGAAACCTAGGTATCTGACGATAAGCAATCAATTGTACACTGATCGCTTTTATAAAGGAGCACGGATTAAATCATGACTCATGAATTCTGGCATCCGAAAGCAACCCAAAAGATGTTTTGTATGTAAGAGAGAAAAATGTTGGTCTTCAAACTGTCACGGGCTGCGCCGTGGTTATGCTGTGGCTAGTGGTTGTGTTGTGGCTATTGGTTGGTGGGGTAACAGCAGGGACCGCGTCACGGGTTTTGTTTATAAAGTGCACTCCCCCTTCCTTTATATCTCTTGAATCTTTGTAGATAAATATACATAGTTTGTGGCATCGTATTCCGCGACAGCGAGACCGCACTGCCCTTCACATATATTTATCTCTTTTAGTTTAACTTTTTTTTTTCTCTCCGTGAGGCCTGGCCCGGAAGAGACTGTTAACCTAATCTTGTGATCCCCGTACAGGATCTACCTGTGAATATCATACGAGGTTCCTGAGATTTCAGATTCATCGTCAGAAAACTCGAGGGACTCTTTCCTTTCAACAGTGGATAACCAGAAAAACTTATTTACAGCTAAGATGTCATCCGACCAACCGATGAGAAACGTAGAATCAAACAATATCCCAGCAATCTCAGACGGACAGGATTTTCCAAGGCCAATCCAGCAACCCTTCCAGCTCAACATGGCAAACATCTCAGAGGAAGATTTTCTCCTTTTCCGAAAATTCTTGGACTTAAAGCGTCGAGAGGAGTCTGGGGCACTACATACGCAACCTCAAGCCATAACAATAATTACCAGGAAGGAGACTCCATGGCCCGGCTGGAATGGGTCAAAAGAATCATATCCTGTTTATCGCTTCAAACTTCAGGTCAAGATTGAGGAGGATCTAGCAGTATTAGGATCAAACAGGGCTATCTGCATGGGCATGGTTGAATCACTGCCCGAAATTAAAAAACTACTGGTATCCAACTGGTTTCTGAAAGGGGGCTCTAATGGCCAATATGACTGGCGCGAATTCCTTAACTGCTTTGACAAACATTTTGAAAGTAAACAAGCAGGCTTGGAAGCAGGAGACATCCTTGTCAGGATGCGCCAAGGAGAGAATCAATTATTTGAAGATTTTATTCAGGACTTCGAAAACCAGCTTGCTCGATGCGACAGAGAAAACTGGTCTTCAAGCCCTAAGCTAATTTTTTGTTCATGCTGCTATTAACGAAAAATTGCGTGCGGCTTTAGTGGGTAAGAAACTCACGCTAAGCATGGGATACGAATCCTGGGTTTCGAGAGTCCGACAAATCGCCGCTCAAGTAGAGGCCATGAATAGTTACCGGCCAAATTCTTCTAAATTACAGACGGGGACCTTCTTCATCCCGGGATGAGGTACAATTGTTCCTCATCTATCCAACTCGAGTGCCAAGAAACCTCTAAGTGATCCTGATGGAGATACGATCATGGGCGGGGTTAACGCGTTAACAGCAGCGAACGCTAAAGGAAGGAATAAGGGCCAGAAACACAGCCAAGTAAAACCACGGGCCCCATGGAGATCGCAAGACGAATTTCGGAAGTTGTTTGACAAGGGGTTATGTACGCGATGTGGAAAGTCGGGACACGGTTCTTTTAAATGTCAAAAATACCGTCCAGCAATACCACCGGAAACAGGAGTTAGCTTAGCAGAAGTAGAAACAAACGAACTCAGTGGAGACTAGGGAAACGAGGAACCCTGAACGAAGTCGCGTCCAGGGGTAATAGCCAGGTTTTAGGAGGTGACAAGACACTCGAGAAGATGCATAGTCCACCCTTTTAATAGATTGTTTAATTAATAAATCTTTTTACGTGCAATCTTTAGTAGACACGGGTTGTCTCTGTTATTCCGCAATTGATGAAAACCTGGTGCGCAAACTTAAAATCCGTACAGAGAAAATCAGCCCGCTTTCTTTGCGTCTAGCAAACGGTAATAAAGAAACAAAAATAAGATATATTGGTCGTCTAGAACTGGACATCGACGGCCGACATAAGCAAATTTGGGGGTTTGTAGTCCCTAACCTAGCATATTCCATTATACTAGGCAAGCCTTGGCTAGAAGACAACGACGTAGTTTACGTAGCGAAAAGGAGATACCTACGTTTCGGAAGTCGTAAACATGGGTGTATAGTAAGAGCAAGTGGATGGCATGAGAAACTGGCCCCCCAAAAGGTCAAATTTAAAATTTCCCATGTTAGCATTAACCAAGTAAGATTGACATCGGGATCAGTATTCGCTGCGCTGCTGAATAGTGCAAAGATGGACCCTAATGCTTATATTGGGGCTATTACTGTTAACGATATTACAAGGGCGTTAGAGCCAAAGAAATTGCTCTCCGAAGATGAAATCAGGCGTAGTCTTCCCTCGGAGGTCCACAAATTTATAAACACGTTCATGGATGATCTACCATCAGAAGACGCTCTACCACCTCATAGACCTGGGATTGACACAAAGATATCCCTACAAAAAGACGAACACGGCAGGTCGAAAGAAATCCCTCGGGGCCCACTGTACGGAATGTCCCGAGACGAACTTCTGATCTTAAGAAAAACCCTAACCGAGCTCTTGGATAAAAACTGGATCCGTGCCAGCAGCTCCCCCGGGGGCGCACCAGTCTTGTTCATAAGAAAGCAAGGGGGAGGACTAAGATTTTGTGTCGATTACCGGGCTCTCAACGCTGTAATAGAACGTGACAGATACCCTCTTCCATTAATAAAAGAGACCTTGAGAATGATGGCTCAGGCAACTTGGCTTTCTAAAGTAGACGTACGCGCAGCGTTCCATAGGCTTCGTATTGCTCAGGGAGACGAATACAAAACGGCGTTTCGCACGCGTTTTGGGGCATATGAGTGGCTAGTTACGCCATTTGGTCTGGCAGGGGCACCAGCAGCTTTTCAACGTTGGATCAATAAAGTGTTAGGAGGCCTCTTGGGGGATACCTGCGCGGCGTACTTAGATGATGTCGTAATCTTCTCTAATGGTGACTTGGCAGACCATTGGATAAAAGTCAACCAAGTGGTCTCACGACTTGCTGAGGCTGGACTCAAGCTGGATCCAAAGAAATGCGAATTTGCAAAGAAAGAAATTAAGTACCTGGGGTTTATAATATGTGTAACAGAAGGCATAAAGCCTGACCCAGAAAAAGTGCGTGCAACAACTGAGTGGGAAAGACCTATCGATATCAAAGGAATAAGAAGTTTCCTAGGGTTCGCTAACTTTTATCGAAACTTTATCGAAAACTTTGCTCAGTTGACGGCTCCACTCCACGATTTGACGAGGAAAGGAACTCTATATAATTGGTCGGCCGAACATCAGAAAGCTTTCGGAGAATTAAAGCGTCGATTCAGTAACGCACGGGTGTTGGCCATGTGGGATGAAAATAAACTTACAGTCCTAGAAACGGATTCATCAGGATGGGCCACTGGAGCGTGCTTGTCCCAGTATAGTGAAGAAGGATCTCTAAGGCCCGTAGCATACCATTCAAAAAAGCTAACCCCCACTGAGTGTAATTATGATATACACGACAAGGAACTTCTGAGTATTTTTCGTAGTCTAGAAGAGTGGAGAGGTTAGCTTATAGGGCTCCACAAGCTGTTCATTATTCTAACAGATCATAAAAATTTGGAATTTTTCATGACTGCTCGAAAATTGTCGGAAAGACAAGTAAGGTGGGCTCAATCGTTATCTCAGTTCAATTTCAAAATCAAATTCAGAGCAGGCAAACAGGCGGCGCGTCCGGATGCGCTATCACGTCGCGCACGGGATCTTCCAAATAACCCCGACAACCCTCGCCTTAAAGAACGAGAGTTTCAGCTTCTAAGGAAAGAATGGTTGAACAAAGAAAAGCCCGAAGAGGCAACACTGCTAGCCCCTATAGTTCTTGTTTCGTCTGCCAATCCTGAGATAGCGCAAAAGATTCCAGAGGGAAAACAATTATTTTTAGAAAAAGTCCTCCAGGATCTATGGAACGAAGGTAAAGCAAACGCTGCTTCAATGTTTGAGGAGTTATACAAAGCCATGTGGAAAAACGAAAGAGCCTTGCCACCTGGTCTGGGAATTAAGGTATCGCTGGCAGAATGTGAATTAGATCCAAGGGGTGCTCTATGCTTCAGGAAGAGGTTGTGGATACCAAACTGGGAGCCGCTTCAGGCGGCGTTAATACAAAAGACACATGATTCACACGTCACGGGACATCCAGGACGTAATAATACGTTGGCGATTTTATCTAGATCGTTTTTTGGCCGGGGATGAGCACAATGGTTAGGAAATTCTGTCAGAATTGCGATGTATGCGGCCGTTCTCATGTATGGCGCTCTAAAAGACAGGGATTTCTACTTCCTCTGCCAATTCCGAATAGATTTCATAGTGAATTATCTGTCGACTTCATGACTGATTTGCCATCAAAAAAAAGAGGCGACCCACGCTATCTAATGGTCATTACAGACCGATTGTTAAAAAGTGTTACGCTAGAAGCAATGGAGTCCATGAATGCCGAAGATTGTGCAAAGCGGTTTATAAATTGCCATTATAGATTCCACGGCTTTCCTCACGCAATAACTTCAGACAGAGGGTCCAATTGGGTTGGGGATTTCTGGAGACGCGTATGTCAATTGACAAATATTGAACAGCGGCTATCAACATCATTCCATCCAGAAACGGATGGAGCGACAGAGCGTATGAATCAAGAAGTATTAGCCTACCTACGGGCATTTATATCCTATGCACAGTATGAGTGGCCAAGTCTACTTCCTTCGGCCCAGTTGGCGATTAACAACAGAGATAGCTCAAGCACAGGTTTGAGCCCTTTTTTATAGAGCATGGCTATCATGTTGAACCAGTGCAACAGTATAATAAATTATGTAAAGAAGATCGTTCAGCGCCAGCAAAACGGGCGGAAATTTTTGTCAACCGGATTCGGGAGGCACAAGAATACGCGGCGGCTGCAATGGCGGCAGCTCAGCAGCGAATGGAAGAGCAGGCAAATAGAGTTAGAAATCCTTCCCCGATTTTCCGCGTCGGGGATAAAGTATGGCTGAACCTCAAGAATATTCACACGCCCCAGCTAAAGAAGAAACTGGCATGGGTCAACGCTAAGTACAGTATTACCAAAATCATTTCGTCACATGTTGTCGAACTGGATGTACCCTCACAAATCTGGCCAAGATTTTATGTCCAATTGCTCAGAAAAGCTAACAAAGATCCTCTTCCTTCCCACTCAAAAGATGATGAGCAACCCCCTCCGGTTATCCCTGAGGTTTTGGACGAAAGTGTTCAAAAACAAGCTCCAGAACATTTTGTCGAAAGAATTCTGCGAGCAGGGCGAGTACAACGAGGAAAAAGATCAGTCCGCCGGGTGTTAGTGAAGTGGAAAAATTTTATAGAACTAAATTGGGAAGACCGCAGTAACATAGAGGAGACAGAGGCCCTGGACAAATTCGAGGCTCGCTTTGGTTTAGGCGATGGAGTAGGAGAAGAAGAAGATTCTAGGCAAGGTCCTGGAGCTACAAAAATAAAGAAAAAAAAATTAAATATAGGCAAATCTAACGAGAGAAAGAGGGGATAATGTCACGGGCTGCGCCCTGGTTATGCTGTGGCTAGTGGTTGTGTTGTGGCTATTGGTTGGTGGGGTAACAGCAGGGACCGCGTCACGGGTTTTGTTTATAAAGTGCACTCCCTCTTCCTTTATATCTCTTGAATCTTTGTAGATAAATATACATAGTTTGTGGCACCGTATTCCGCGACAGCGAGACCGCACTGCCCTTCACACAAACCACACAAAAGAAGAAAAGGATAAGACAAAAGATGCCTTTAGAGAGCGATCACGTACGAATACGAAATGACATGATGACTGTCGTATCCAACAGTATATGATAGAATGCGAAGGTGAAAAAGAAGACGGCAACTTTGAGGTATGGGATGATCTCATAATTAACTCCCATCTAGACGACGAACTTGACAACACGATTGACGATCATTTTATGACGGACTATGGCGTTCTTTCTGGGTATAAAACAGTTGCATTTCTCAATGACCAATCAGCTCAAAATGCTCTGGCACGATTGTATGTATTCTTCAACATTGTCCTTCGATACTTATAACATCGTCATATCAAGTAAGTTATCAGCTATTTCTACTTTACCTGCCACTCGTTACCCCGCAGACAAAAGTTTTACCGTTCCCTCAGAAGTTATTTCAAATAGTGATCCTACAAGCATTAACTCTAACTCTCAAAGCACGGCTGTAACATACTTTCCTGAACTCAATTCTATTAACATTATTACCTCCTTATTTCCTTTGTCTAGTGTTTCTCATTATTCTGACTCTGCATTTTAGGCGATAATGATTGATACTGGTGCCGCAAAAGTATCAACTGGGGGACAAGACCAATTCCATGTCCTTTGTTGTATTGAGATGTAATCTCGCTAATATTCTTATTCATTACATCTCCATTTATATTATACTCCCACATTAATTAATATAAAAAGTAATGGTTCAACCTACAATAGGTTATGATACCCGGTATTGCTTCCACTTTGAACTCAAAACTAACGCCTCATCCATTTTATGAACTGTTTGTAGAGGTAACAAATACCAAACCCGAATTTTTCACCTGGAAAGCATCTGATATGCAAGAAGCAAATTCCGGTTTTAACAGAGGAGAATGGAAAAGAAGATTTTCCTTTGTGGAAAAGATGTATCAATAATGAGGCAGGGAGTGTACCTGGCCTCTAGAGGCACTTTACCAGAGGAGCGAAATTCCCGCGTATGCCAGACAGAAAGTACCACATTGACGACAAACAGAATCAGACACCCAAAATTGATGATGCAAAATGGTCACAAATTAAGTCTAATATAGAGGATAGGCAAGATGAATTTATGATTCTCCGTTGTAAAGCAGGAAATTTGATCTTCACTTCTGTTGACTGGTGCCACCAAATTGATACCGCCAATATTGACTCTCCTGCAGAACAATATAAATTCCTTGTTCAAAAGTACCAAGAAGACATCAGACGTCTACATCAGCTATGCCGAACCGTCTTAATCATGACGCAAGTTTCAACTCTCCCTGTTGACAGTAAAGTTTCTCGACTCAAGACTGACAACCAACGGATTGGTTAACAAGACAAGTCGATGAAATTACCTGATCTTTGTCTGTCGGAAATATTGATCCTTAGCATGGATGAGGGATTCGAGACGGAGATTTGTCATGGGATGAGGTAAGGTTGAGGCGAAAGAATTGAGGAAAAATGTAAAGAGTAGATAAGTGTGAGATTGCTAATCAAGGCAGAGTAAATATTAATAAGACGTGGCACGAACTTCTAGACGTGCGCAGCACAACCTATTTATACACAGTTCTGGGAACTCGCATCATTGAAAGCCCGAATTCCTTCCCCGGAGAATTCTGTAACCCAAAGCACACACAACAGAACTCCCAAAACCTCAACGCTCAGACAATCTTATAAGGTCGAATAACATAATAAATAATAATATAATAATTTAACAAAACAAAACATAACTTATGAACAACCCGATCATGCTTGTCCGAAGATCTTTTATGAACAAAAGGAAATTATATGGTGCTGATAGGGACCGTGACAAGATTTCTTTGATTCAGGATAAAGACCCTCCCCTAAATTTTGATCAAATCCACCGGCGATTGAAAACGAAAGAGACTTCACTCGAGACACTCCCTGAATCTATCAATACTGCCTATCGAAAATCGTTGACTGGAAGCATAAATTACAGTCGACCTACCAATGATTCGGGCATATGTTTCAGTTGTAAAATTCCGTTCTATGAACTCCCAAATAATCACAGAAGGGTCGTGTGTAGATTATGCCTTTCAACTCCCGAAGGTGAGGCATAGAAAAAGAAGAGCTTTTATGCCGAAAAAAAGACTGCACATGAAAAAATGTTTGGTGCTATAAGAGACAATATGGAAATTGCAAATGCAAATGAAAGAGTCAATGTTGCAAAAGGTCTTGTAAATACATGTATTCAGGACTCTGATGCGTACTCTAATACTGAATCTATTTCTTCTGGTTGTCTTTGTGATACCTCGATCAAAAGTGAACCATGCAAAACCAGTAGAATTTATTTACCAAATCCTTCAAAATTAGAATGGCTTTTAGATACCGCCACATCCAAACATATTACCAATAGGAAGCATGTGTTTGAAATTCAAATCCAGCCGTCAAATCAGCAAATAATAGTTGCTAATGGGCAAATGATACGAGCTGAAGGGATTCGTAGTATCCTTATCCCATGGCAAAGTAGCCAAGCAAAGCCGAGTCTACTGAGAATACGAGATGTTTTATATGTACCACAAGCAACAGAGAATCTTTTGTCTCTTGGATAATTGAATAAAAATGGAATCAGTCTTCACACGGACAAAGACGGCATAATACTTGAAAAAAATAACAAGCTCTAGGCTCGTGGAGCTCGATATGACAAAATTTATCATCTGAATCAGCCACACATATCTTAAAAAGCCTTCTCAGCCGCTGTCACCACAGAAAAATTAGTAAAAAAGTCGGACCAAGACATACTCAATTCCAGACTTGGGCACCCTGGAACATTGAGGTCGGAAAGATACCACCTCATGGTTGGTGACATTAAACCCTTGAAAAATTGTTACTATATGAAGTGTATGCAATTTCGAAAATGTTGAAAATGTTGCGCAAAGTAAAATCGCAACATTAAAAGGTATGTGTAAAAATGAATGTATTGATCAGATTAATTTTCCATGATGGGGAAAGCCAAGTATATATCCAAGCATTTTACGCCAAAAGCATAAAGCCACATTCCACGTGTCGTGGCGATATTTAAACGAGTATATCCCAGAATAAACACACAAGCGCTGTCACAGATTAACTATAGAAGGTAATGGGCACTAGTATGAGTAATGCTTGTTTATAATTCATTATGAAAAAGAAAAGCTAATTTATGTTGAGGATAATCCTCTAAATACAAGTTCTACGTTTCCTTCCGTATGTTCATCTTCAAACATCGCCCATGCGTGATCCTCATTGACAGTAAAGGATACAAACTTATTATTAGCATTTGTAAGTTTAAGCCAAATCCTGATTACTTAATCATGCTTTAGCCTAATTATAGACCCTTGTATAACTATAGACCTTTGCATAATGCAGTTGCTAATCTCTATTATTAGTGATCTTGCATCATGTACCCATGATCTCCATGATAGTATGTGCCTGCAATGACCATCGTAGGCCACAGGTTTACTATCGGCTGGACAGCCGTCACAAGCGCCTTCGCCAAGCTCAGCTACTAATAGTCCCATAACAACTTATAATCCAAATTGCATCAACTTCAACATCTACAAGATACAAAAGATCTTGCCGGGAACCAAGACGAAATAGAAGACTAAGAAGTCTGAAACACAACGTTTCTCTATTTCCAACAGAAAATTACAAGAAAATTTGAGAGAAAGCCTCTCCCTAAGGCTACAGCTAAACTTGAAGTCCTTCAAATCGATCTCTGTGGACCTTTTCCTGTTAGATCCCTTTTAGGAAATTATTACATGCTCACACAAACTTTTTAGACAGCTGGAAGAACATGGTCCAAATTCAGCCCAACAAAGAAAGATATTGTAAAAAAGGCAATTGAATGTTTTGGAGAAGGTGAAGTTGATGCAGTAAGATATGGAAATAACGAAAAGATCAAAGAAATTCGCTTTGACCGAAGGAAGGAGCTTCTACATAACGCGATGGAATCCTACTGTAAACAAAAACATATCTTGATTAATCCAACAGTTGGATATAACCCTGAATCAAACAGTATTGCCGAACGTTGCAATAGATCTATACTTGAAGGTGCCAATGCCCTTTATATTGAGGCTGGCTTAGCCAAAAAAATTTGGGAATTTGTGGCCGACGCTTGCAATTACCTTCGAAACCGTAGTCCTATAAAGACTCTTAAAACAAAAACTCCATGGGAAGAATAGTTTGGGAAGAAACTTAGTGCTAGAAGATATAAAATGTGGGGTTTCCCGGTGTAAGAAGATGATGAATTGTAGGGGAAGAGTGTAAGAAATTTGGAGGGTTCGTGGAATGGATAAGTTTTATTGACGAGGACGTCGCACAATTATAAAGAATTGCGCAGCTACCTATTATGCATATCTCCCGGACTAGCGCTGAAGAAAGAAGAACGAACTCCCGAAGACTTCCTGTTCTTTCAGCAAATAACAAATGATACCTTAACCCTAGATAACCCCGATCGGCACCCATAAAACTCAATGAGACCTCTACTAATGTCGGAAATAAAAGATCAACTGTAGAGTGTAACGGTCCATAAAAATACCAATGATCCGAACAGTTGGAAAGCAACTCTGACACCCGGCTTATGTTCAAATCCCAAAGGAGAGAAGAAAAAAGCTGGATCGTAAAGCCTAGAAAGGAATATTTACAGGTTATAGTCCACGTAATCCTGGCATATATCGTATCTTAAACCCTTATAGTTATAAAATTCACGAGGCAAAGTTTGTTATGTTTGATGAGCTTCATTCGCTAGTGCCCTACGATGTTATTTTGGCACAGCAGAAGGAGGAACTCGAGAGACTATTTAAAGATGAAGCATCATCTAAAATTAATGATGATAGCAACGATGATGAATCTACAATTTCGTTGGAGGATCATCCAAGATCCACATCCCCAAACCGACATTCCAATCGACAATCAATAACAAATTATTATGAAAATGATCACTCAAACTACCAAGCTCAAGAAAATAGCTCCCTATCAGATCTAAGTTCAATCTAGAGTCTAGAGCATCAAAAAACTCCGACTGATTTACGCGAGTCACTGGATACGTTAGTTCCAGAAAGCCATCTAGTTGTTGAAGAGCCTCTACAGTTCAAAAACCAAACAAAATCCCAAATAAAGCAAGCAAAAACTACTCATCGAAAAGCCGAAAAGGAGGCTTGAATTCAAGTTTAGGGGAGTGCAAGACACTTGATGGAGATTCAAAGAGGAGATCGCCGTGGAAGGAGCGCCGCAGAAAAGGCCAACCTAACCAAACTACTAAAAAATCCACGTAGGGAAGAAAATCATACTCGCCTCACAGTGGGAGCTATCTCGAAGCGTATACATATTCAACTAACTATAAAGGAAGCTATGGCATCACTAGATTGGGAACAGTGGAAATATGCGATAGATAAAGAAATCGAATCAATCAGAGAAAATGGGACATTTTCAGACCCAACAGAAAAGCCAAAAGACTTATCTAATCATGAGCTTGTGACGATAAAATTCGTTTCTTGATGTTAAATATAGCGATACAGGCGAAATAATTCGCTACAAAGCGCGACTCGTAGCGCGCGGATTTACTCAAATACTTGGGATAGATTATGAAGAAACTTTTGCCCCCACTATTGCTTTTGATACCCTTTGAATCATGCTTGCCACTGCAGCAAAAAACAAAGGGCCGATCAGACAGACGGATGTTATCACTGCTTTTTTTAGCTGGTACACTGAAAGAGAAATTTACACTCCGTGTGCCGGAATATTTGCAGCCTACCTTTGGAGATGATGTCCAAGTGATAAAAAGTATATATAGACTCAAACAAGCAGCTCGAGTCTGGTTTCAACTACTTCAGTCATTCCTTCAAAGTATCGGATTCAAATCTTCACCTATCGATGAAAGTGTGACGGTTTATAAATCTCCCAATTTCTATATTGTTATAGGGATTTATGTAGACGATCTCTTAATAACGGGAGGTAATCAAGAAGAAATTGAGAGAATTATCCTGAAAATTAAAAACAGGCTTAAGATGAAAGACTTAGGTCTTGCAAGAAACGTTTTTGGCATGAAAATTTTACGAGATGGCGACAAGCCATCACTTGATCAATCGAGATATGCTGCAGAGATAATTCAGGAATTCTACTATGAAGATGGACTAATTTATACAACTGCCATGGCGACTAATGCTACTGCTGTTCTTGAAAATGACTCTGATGAAGATCTAACAGCATCTCAAGCAGATGCCCTTTTAAGACTAATTGGGAAATTAAACTGGTTGTGTCAGACACGATTTGATATTGTATTTTCTGTCCATAGAGTTCAAAAATTTGCTGGTAGGGCAAAAACAATCCATTCGTATACGTTGCTACGAATCGTTGGATATTTTGCTGAAACATTAAATTACGATCTTATTTGGGGTGTAATTAACGGTTTTGCTAGTGAAGTAAATGACATTGAATACTATTCAATTGACCATAATATCGAATACCACGTTGGGACTTCCTAAACAATAGAGCTAGAGGTCCAAACTTTCTCTGACGCCGACTATAATTCAGATCCCAGTGATCGGAGATCAGTCGAAGGAATGATTATCATAATGAATGGAGCAGGTGTAGCATGTGGAAGTAAGAAGCAAAAGTTATGTTTGGGTGCTACGTGCGAATCAGAATATATCAGAATGAGCAATGCTACAAAAAAATCACTCTGGGCAAGAATGTTTCTCGGCTGGATCTGTAAAACAGCATGGGCTTCTCATATCGATGTTTTAGGAATATCAGCATGTGTTTCCTAGTTTTTTGCTTGTTACATAAATCTACTGAATTTATTTGTATTTACTCGTTTCATCTCATGTACTGATAATTATTGTTGCAATATTTCAGTGGTTTCAATGACAGCTTCATGCTTGGCATTTTCTCGAAACAATGGGTTCAGAAATTTAGTAAATGTCGCAATCTGATACAAGTGACCACGGACCAGGGAGAATTTTCTAGGGCAAACATAGGACTGTTATAATAGACCTAAGGGGGAATTGGAACTGAGCACAATCACAAGATACTTCTTATTCAAGACTCTTCAACTAGAGAGCTCAATCTTCTGCTAGATCATACCTAGCATATATCTTTTCTTACGTGATTCTTATTTCAAAGTCTCTTCTTGCTGTGTCATACACAGCCTTTTTTTCCCCTGTGATCACCGTCAACAGTCAGTTTCTATAGCTGTATCAGACACAGCATCATTTACCGTGATTATCCTTCCATAGTCACATAGGATCCAAGGAAAAGAGGTACAGTGGGACGAAGATATGAATTCTCATGGAACCCCTGCAGTACTTCTGTCTAGGAACAATAAGGCAGCCGTGACTCTCAGTCAAGGACTCAAAATTACCTCAAAGATCCGCCATATTGCCACCTCCTATCATCACATCCTTGATGAAGTCAAGAAGGGGCCTATAAAAACATATTGGATGAGAGGACAGGATATGCTTGCTGATGGGTTTACGAAGCCGTTGGCTCGCGACTCATTTGAAAAGAAGTGATATTAAATTGGCCTTGAGGATGTAAAGAAGATAATGGTCGGGGTGGAAATTTAAAACATTGATTCTCATGCTAGATAATATTGGTACTGTTACTCAAGAACATGGGAGTCAGGGTGAGTGTTGTATTGAGATGTAATCTCGTTAAGATGATTAGTCATTACATCTCCATGTATATTATACTCCCACATTAATACGAAAAGTAACAGTTCAACCAACAATACCCTTAATAAAATTGTGAACCTTGACCTGGATACAAAAACAGTAAGGCAAGTAAAAATACGTTTTGGCATCGCTACAGCATCCTCCATCGGCTCAACAACATTTAGGACACCAATTTGTGAAATTGTCTTTCATACATTACCTTCAAATACGCTTTTCTTACTGTGCTTGAGGGATATGGATAGGTCAAATGTCCGATTTGACAATTTACAAAATACCCTCGTGCAAGAGGATAAAATTGTTTCGATTGTGCGGAAATCGGGACATTCGTGGATTATTAAGTAACCGTGAGAAATCAATGGTGTACAGGTACGTTCGAGATGAAATCCCCGAGAGCCACCTCACGGAGCCAGATCTGCGGCAACTACATCGACGATTCGAGCATCCATCTGCATCACAACTTTTCAAAATATTGCGGGGCTCGTGTCACAAATTCAATAACAAAGCTTTAAATCATCTAACCAAGTTATGTCATTCATGCCTGTTGGAACGAAGATTTACTCGTGATTAGGAGATCAAAAAGAGGAATCAGAAGTTATCAAAGATATAGGTGTCTTGTATTGTCTTTCTTTCTCAATCTATCAGTGACATGTATATGAAATAAAATGTATCAATCAGTGATGTGTAAAGTCATATCTCTTGCTCTCTTCTCAAATATCCCTTGTTCCTTCATTGCTTTACATACTTGTTTTATAAATGAAGGTACGTTCTACCTCTTTCCTTACCCAGAAATAGCAGTCGCAGTGGTGACTGGTACAATGGTGGTATTGAATCTGGCAGTAGCGCATGGTGTTGTATGTAGAGATGGAACTTGGTTTACAAGGTAAGAGTGGCGCGAAGTAGTCGACAAGAGTGAGAATAAAATTCCTAGGACAGTGCATAATATTGGCAAGGGTGAAATTATATTCTGACAATGCCAAACACATAGTGCTTCGCCTCGGCGGCTCAAATTTACCTTTAGAGACGACCGAGAGTTTAATCACTGCGTTTACATTGATACAATGCACATCGATGGACGAAAATTACTACATGTGGTCGATAAATTGACTAAACTCGGAGCAGCGAGATGGGTTCAGAGCATGTCGGCACAGCATGTTTGGGACGCTTTGCGAACATGCTGGATCAATGTCTAATTGGGACCTCCAGGTGTTATTGCTCACGATGCTGGCAAAAATTTTGCATCACTTGAATTCCGTAAAAATACTACAGCTCTAGCGATAGAAACCAAGGAGGTTCCGGTCGAAGCTCATAATTTAATCGGATTTGTTGAACATTATCATGGGCCTCCCCGCCGGGCCTTTGATATCATTCTAAAAGAATTAAAAGGAGCTGATAAAAATATGATGCTCCAAATGGCAATTAAGCCGGTCAACAATACGGCCGGCCCTGGTGGTTCAGTTCCAACTTTTTTGATCTTTGAAGCCTATCCGAAAATGTCCATTCTAGATCCGCCCTCTCCAACAATAAGCCAGCATGCCCAAGCGATCAAAACAGTAATGACCGAAGTCCGTCGATGCCATGTTTAACGCCAAGTAACAGACGCCTTACGAATGAGAAATGATCCTGACATATCCCACCTAGCGAGGCTACCGCCTAACTCTCTGGTCCTAGTATAGCGAGAAAAACACAAATGGACTGGCCCCTATCAACTCATCAACATGGATGGGAAAACTTGCACTGAGGAAACAAATCAAGGTCCCGTCAAACTTAGATCAACCGTGGTAAAGCCATACTATTCAGATAGTGATGACTAACCTTCAACTGAGAAAAATATTCGTTCTAATGATCAACTGACCGACGAAACCCACCCCCAGATATCCATCTCGCCTAAAAACTTAGACCCTCCGTGCCCAAAAAGCTCAGCGAAGAAACTCTTTCATTAGTTCAAGAGTCGAATAAGCTGATACTCTCTCAAGAATTAAGGGCCAAAGGTGTCATTACCACACCTGGAAAACCCTTCGAGTTTTCACGATACAAAGAAATTGATGAACTTATAGAGAGAAAAGTCTTTAAATTTATAAGTTACGACTCATATTCAATGCAGGGGATTAGGGGTTTTCGTTCTAGGTTCGTGGATGAAATCAAAGGGAAAGCTACAAATATGCAATACGAAAAATCAAGATTAGTTATCAAGGCATATAACGACCAAGGAAAAGCTGAAATTTAAACTCAATCACCGACTATCCAGCGCGTTATTCAATGACTAATTATGGCTATTGCCCGCTCCTTATCAAGCTTGAACATAAAACTTTCTCTCCGCGATATCACACAAGCTCATGTACAATCAACCACGACTCTAAACTGCCTCATACTAGCCAAACCCCCAAATGAAATTGCTTGCTTCCTCCCACATAACACTATCATGCGCGTACTTAAATCCCTGTTTGGCATTGCGGAAGCCGGCACCCATTGGTTTACTACATACCACAAGCATCATCGTCTTCGAATTGGAATGGCCACTTCCACTTATGATACATGCCTTTTAATCTCAACGGGGGAGCATTTCGGCCTAGTTGGAATGCAAATTGACGATACTCTATATCTTGCTGATAATAAATTCGCAGAATTGGGGGGTCTTAAGCTACAGAAAGCTGGATTCCTGGCTAAGGTAGTCGAAATCCTAACCCTTGAACACCCCTTATATTTAATAGATGCAAACTCATTAAAAACTCAGACAGTATTGAACTAGTTCAAAAAAGTCAGGCTGACCGACTAAAAATTGTAGAAATGATAAGTATCAGCTCTAGGGACTTTTATAGAGAGTAACGTGCGCGGACAGCATACATTTTTACAATTTGTCAACCAGAGGCAGCATGTGACCTCTCTATGGCTGCTCAACATCAGGACCCCATAATTGAAGAGATAAAAGCTCTAAACAAACGACTTTCTCGGTAGATTAGTAATAAAACCCGTGGACTAAATTATATCTCAATCAAATTAAGCACTGCAAGACTAATAGTCTTCGCTGATGATTTTTTTGCAGATAATAGGGATTATAGCTCATAGATTGGATATGTTCTCACACTGATTAATGAAAACTTATCAAATCAATACTGATATTCAAGGGAACATCATACATCGGAGCTCCGTTATATGCCGCCGTATTACTAGAAGCGTATGAGCATCTGAACTATATGCTATGTTTAACAGCATAGATGTCGCAATTGCAGTATCAACAACTCTCAATTTGATCACTAGAAAGTTAAATCTAGATACTTGTAAGGGTCGAAAGATATTTTCTATTCGCGGAATATCTAGAGCTAGATACAAAAGAAGTTCTTGAAGTGAAGAAGCAAAGAAAACCGAGAGCAAACATCATATATCTATTCCTCATGTTCAACATTTCCTCCCTTTCTTTGCATGATCTACAATCTCTGCATTCGCCTCTAACATCTTATGATGCTTTGGTGTCCTTTGTGCAGACAACCAGTGTCTCGTCACGTCTCACTCTTCATCGCAAACGAAACTGTAAAATCAACATATGTTACCGTAAATGTTTGGGGAAATTTGCATGTCGGAGAAGTTTCAGCTTGGAGCAACTTAGCGAAGAGTATTCTTTTTGCCTTAGGCACCAGCCTTAAAATTACCAGGCATTGGCCTGTGACATAAATAGGCCTTAGCCTAATGAAAGTCAGGCCTCAGGCCTGTGACATTATCCCCTCTTTTCCCTCTTTTTTTTATTTTTCTTTTCTTTTCTTCTTGTTAATTCCTTTTTTTTTTCTTTTTCTTTGCTTACTGGGTCATTTTTTGCTTCGAATGCATCTAAGGCTACTGTGTCCTCGAAGTTCGTGAGCGGATGCCATGAAGGTTCTGCATAGCCCGTCCATTTGACTAGTACCTCCTTCCTATTTGCCCTTCCAATTTTCCTAGTTCTTACTTTCAAAATTTCATCGAGCCCAAACTCAGTATCCCCTTCGTTGGTCATAATAGCCTGAGGTTGCGCGTCGTCGCTTTTCTGCGACGGTAGTGGATCATTGTTTGCTGGTTTTAGTAATGAAGTGTGGAACCGGTTGTGGATGCCTCTCGGGGTATCAAGTTCATAAAAATGTGCTGATTCTGGAAAAGTTTTAGTTATGGTATACTTTCCGTGAATCCAGTCTAATTTTTTCGAAGATCTATCAGTTTTAATATTCTTGAGATTCAACCAGACCTTGTCTCCAACTTTGTAAGATATACTTACGTCTCTCTTTGAATTTGTTTGTTTTTCTTGTTCTTGTTGTGCTATTGCCATCGATGTCTGTGCGAACTCATGGGCTTCCTTCAGTTTGTCAATTACTAATTGTGCCCATTTTACTGGAGTGTTTTGTTTATCTCTGTTAGTCTGTACTATCGGAATCGATTCAGCATCATAACCGTGGCTCATGAAAAATGGGCTTATTTGTGTCGAAGTCGCAGATTTATTATTGATAGAGATCTGTGCGAGAGGTATCCAATTTGTCCAGTCATCTTGCTCGTAGGCAACAAATGCTCGCAAGTAAGTTTCGACCTCCTGATTTGCTCTCTCTGTTGATCCGTCGGTCTCGGGGTGATATGCTGACGATAATCTCTGATGAATATTAAGCTGTTTGCAGATTGTGCTCCAGAACGCGTTAACAAACTGGGGACCTCGATCCGAGACAATGGCTCTTGAGATCCAGTGGTGCGGCAAATAATTTTGCATGAAAATTTTGGCTAGCCCTTCAGCATCAAATAGATTTGGTGGGACAGGTAACAGTATAACTCCTTTACTTAAACGGTCAGTAATCACTAAGAGCACAGTGCATTTCTCTGGTCCTGAAGGTGGTAGACATGTTATGAAGTCCATCAATATTTCCTGCCAGATTTGACTTGGGACGGGCAACAGTCTCAGCAATCCCTTTTTCTTATCTCGCCAGATCGTGGTTCGTCCACATGTGTCACAATTCTTAACAAATCTTCGTATATCTTGGTTACATCCTGGCCAGAAAAACCTTCGTGTAACTAAAGAAATTGTCGCATCTCGTCCGGGATGTCCAGAAAGGAAAGAATCGTGAATCTCTTTTATCACAGCAGTTGTCAAAGGCTCGTAATTTGGCAACCAAATACGATCACGATAATGCAGAAGGCCTTCCTCGCTAATATGGCATTCTCCTGTCGCCATTCTCAAGTTAACCTCTGCTGGGAATTGCCGCTTATTATGTTCTATGGTTAGATAAGCTTGTAAGTAATTTTTCATTGTATATTCACATTTTATGCTCTCATTCCACAAACGGCTAAGATTGGGCTCATCTGGAAACGGACATCTCAGGTCTTTTGCTTGCATTTGATTAATCCATAATGATTGAGGCAACAGGATTCTCTCTCTTGAGACGATCCGGAAGTCTGTTTCATCACGTGGCATATCCTGTTCTCTTCGAGATAAGGCATCTGGTACAACACTAGCGTTTCCGGGTCGATGCTTCAGGTTAAAGTTTTGAGGTGTTAATGTTTCCATCCATCTAACCTGTCTCTCATTCAAAACTTTCTTTGATCCAAACGGCTCAAGATTCTTGTGGTCAGTAAGGATTGTGAAAGGTTTTTTCAAGCCCCGCAACTCGCTATTCCATTCTTTAACACATTTAATGATAGCAAGCAGCTCTTTGTCGTGAATGTCATAGTTGCATTCGGCTGGTAGGTGCTTAGCGGAAAAGAATGCGACCGGTCTCCATGTCTTTGAAACGGGATGAAATTGCGATAATGATCCGCCAACTGCCCATCCTGATGAGTCTGGCTTCAGTCGTGTCTCAAGCTCTGGATCAAATATTGCTAAGACGGGCTCTCTAATGAAATTTTGCTTAAGTTGCTGGAATGCCTTCTCACATTCATTATCCCACTCGAATTTTTGATGCTTTCTAGTTAGATTTGTCAGAGGTTTTGATATTCTAGCAAAGTCTTTGATAAACAGTCGGTAATAATTTGCAAAACCTAAGAAAGATCTCACTGACTTAACCGTGGTTGGCGCCTTCCATTCTGCAATAGCTTTTATTTTTTCTGGGTCCATTTTTACACCCACGCCAACCTCGATAACATATCCCAGGTACTTCGTGCACTTGGTCTTGAATTCGCACTTTGATTTATCAAGATATAGGCCGTACTCGCCCAAACTTGTTAATACCCTTTTAACTTTGTTTCTATGATCTACTAATGTGCCCGTAGTGAAAATCAGGATATCGTCGACGTAAGCGGAGCAAAAATCATCAAGATACTCACGAAGTACCCAGTTGATATATCGCTGGAACGTTGCTGGTGATCCTGTCAAGCCAAAAGGGCATACTTTCCATTCAAATAATCCATATCTTGTACGGAACGCGGTTTTCCATTCTTCGCCTTTCGCCATTCGAATACGATGGAAAGCAGCCGACACATCAAGTTTAGTTAACCACTTTGCAGAATTCAGAGCGTCAAGGGTTTCTTTTATTAGTGGGAGTGGGTATCGATCTTTCTTGGTGATGGCATTAATCCCGCGGTAGTCGACACAAAATCTTAGACCTCCACCTGGTTTTTTGGCGAACAGGACTGGTGCTGCTGCGGATGACTTACTATGCTGAATGAAATCCTTGTCTAAAAGACTTGTAAGTTCTTTGCGTAAAACGAGGAGTTCATCATGACTCATATTATAGAGTGGTCTCCATGGCACTGGCTTCTCTTTATCTGTTTCGTCTCTCTCAAGTGGGATTTCATGATCTATGCCAGGTCGATGAGGTGGTAGTGATGACGCTTCCTTGGGGTTGAAGACTTGTGCGAAACTTCTGTAACTCTCTGGTAGTATCCGGCGGATTTCCTCGAGCGGTAATTGGGTTTTCGGTCGGAGGGCTTTTTCGATATCTGCCATTGATGCAGCGAATATTTGGATACTTGGCTTTCTCTTGGATCTATAGACAAGACCTGCAAATGTTGAAGCCATAACCTGTTGCACTTTAAACGATTTCTTCGATTCTTCAAGGTCTCGGCTATTTCTTGCTTCGTCGCTAATGAGTGATAGATTGTGTAATTTAAAATATAGCCTGCTATTAACGGAATCCAATTCTGCCTGACAAATTTTTATCCAGGGCATGCCTAGGATTAAGTCTTCTATCTGGTCAGGTACCACGTAGGCCCAGATCTCGTCAACCATGATACCACCAATGTCTAATGAAAACGATGCTACCCGATTGATAATTCCGGTGACATTCTCCAGAACTCCTTGTATCATTCGTGCTGGAATATCTTTGGTAGGGAGACGGAATTCTTTGACGTGTTTTTGACTTATACAAGCATAAGCTGATGACCCCGGATCGACTAATACGTTTAACTGCTGATGATCGTTGAGAGTTGCAGTCGTGTGGAATAGTTCGCAATCCATGATAGGTTTAAAATTCTCCCACCTATTTTCGGCGTTTTTTACCCGCTCCGAAGATCTTTGCGTTCGTCCTTTTCGAAGCACTCCATTCTTTTCTGAAAGATCGACATGATTACATCTAGATGATCTCAATTTTGCTGTGAGAAAATTGATCCGCTTCTCTAAGTCTATCCCATCGGGCCTAGCTTTTGTGAGAAATTCTAACTCTTTCTCTAAGGTCATTTCACATATGGCACATAAGTCGTTCTTTAATCCTCCGGCAATTTTATCTTTATCCTGCCATAGTGCTCTCGGTCGACCAGCTTTAGACATTCTCTTGATATTCGAGGTTTAAAAGTAATCCAAACAATAATGTAGTAATGATAGGTTTGAATAGTAATAAATGATAATGAGGGTAAGATTTTATAACCTGATACAGTGTTAATACTGTTTTTAAACAGGAAAATGATAATAATAATAATAATAAATATGATGATGATAATAATTTGTAAGTTGCTGCGGTATAGATACCACATATAAAATAAGAAGACTTCAAGATAATGTAAGGGTCGAAAGATATTTGCTATTCGCGGAATATCTAGAGCTAGATACAAAAGAAGTTCTTGAAGTGAAGAAGCAAAGAAAACCGGGAGCAAACATCATATATCTATTCCTCATGTTCAACATTTCCTCCCTTTCTTTGCATGATCTACAATCTCTGCATTCGCCTCTAACATCTTATGATGCTTTGGTGTCCTTTGTGCAGACAACCAGTGTCTCGTCACGTCTCACTCTTCATCGCAAACGAAACTGTAAAATCAACATATGTGTCAGAAAAGGTGGAATATTGTAACCGAAATGTGACTAGTGTACCTGTCTGTATCGTGATATATATCACGAGCTCACCCGTAATTCACGCTAGCAGCACTTATGTAATATTTCCTTAGCACGTACATAGTGGTTTTACGGGGACCTCTAGAATTAGATAGATGAAGAATAATAAGAGATCCTAGACCCAGAATTATCCAACAATATGTTACCGTAAATGTTTGGGGAAATTTGCGTGTCGGAGAAGTTTCAGCTTGGAGCTGCTTAGCGAAGAGTATTCTTTTTGCCTTAGGCACCAGCCTTAAAATTACCAGGCATTGGCCTGTGACATAAATAGGCCTTAGCCTAATGAAAGTCAGGCCTCAGGCCTGTGACAATACTATCCCATTAATAGTTTGCACCAACTCATTCTTTCTATACAAATGCATAGTGAAACTAGGGACAACCAAGGAAATAAGTCTACTGGTCGATAAAATGGCTATTCGACAGTTTTGTGAGCGGCGGGAGCTGTCAGAAATACAATGGATCAATGGGCAAGACAGCCCTGCAGATTCTATGACAAAGCGCAACCCTTCTTCCGCTCTACAAAAGCTCATCTATACAAACGAACTAAGGATTAGGGTTCAAGGATGGCTAGAACGTAAGAGGATGGCCTACTAAAGGCAAAATAATGGACGTATCTCCATGAAGAAGAGAAAAGTGCCAGTGTCGGCATCTACGTCGTCTTTTTTTTTAATTCATTCTTGTGTATGCAGCCTTTAGGCTATGACACAAATGACACTGGTACGGTACATGGAGCAATGGCTCAACTTGGTATGAGGGGCACTCACGCCCGAATATCATTTGAAGAAATAACTCGAAGTCAGGCGCCTTACAACCCTCTCAACCCTCAACCGTTTATGCCTGCCGCAGGAACGCATTTTAGCCACCCATAACAATCCAGCGTGCCTTCGTCATTGTCACATACATGACCACGCGAGAAATTTGGATAAGATCTTGCTGGATTCGAACCAACTTTCTCCTGTCTCAAGTGGGGCATGTGCCTTGGCCACCCAGACTCTACTTGGGAGAACGGCCCGGACAGTGTACCACACCACCTTCCGATCCATCTGTCACAGGCCAAAGGCCTGATTTCTGATAGGCTAGAGCCTAGATTAATTAAAGTTATTTCATTCTCGACGATATTAGTAATCGTCAAAATGGATCGCTTACTCAACTAATAATAATTAATTATCTCTTACAATTACTTGCTCAATCGGAACCAGTCGCTGCAACGGAATAACTTAATCATTTCATTCAATTCGCAATCCATACCGACTAGGGCTTTTCATAACTATTCGACCTCAAGAACTAGCTTCGCTGATGCAAGATGCATTATGCAATCTCACTGACATTAATAGCTAATCTCAATCTCGTCACAAAAGGACGCGAAATGTCATTACGCGAAATTACACGTCGATGCATCGCGACTCAAACACGATAATCAATTATCGCTCAGCTCAGATCCTGGGAGAATAAGGTAGACGGAAATTGATATGGAGAAATGAGAAGTGTTCAAACAGACTCAATTATGATATGATGTTAAGAGATATATTTGTAGATAAATAGCGGAGATACTTCACCCATCCTTTTTTTTCTTCACTTCAAGATATTCTAGTATATAGCTCTGAGTAGTTTGTGAATAACAATTACTTTAAGACTGTTACACCATCTACGTCGTCATTACGCATATGAAGGGAATGTACGGAATTGATAAGCGTTACAAGTTCTGACGCGTCGCATCCACGCGCGTAGCTACATGTATAGATGTATATAGATATATTTCTTCGGATAGATAGATGTAGATTATTATTGATTACTGATTTACCGTTACTTATTCTTTAGCTAATGTACATTCCGTTTCCAACACTTGATGTTTGACGATGAACATCCGAATGGGTAACTCCGATAGTTGGCTTTGGGGACATATTTTGGACAGGAATGTTACACATAAGATACCAAAATGGTAAATATAAAGTGCTAAATCATTCTACATAAGGTACATTACAGATAATAATCAGATCTACATTGATCAGAAAAGGTTGCTACCTGGGAAGGCTAGCGATCAATTCACGGCCCCGTTTGTGTCTGTATCCATATATGTAAAGAGCCAAATTTGATTAATTATGAAGCGTCAACACAACAATTCCACATCATTGATAATTAATTAAATAGCGGTACAAAATATTGAAATATAATCGCTGCAAAAATTCTACATGTAGAGTCGTCGATTTAAAATTCTACATTTGATACTAAACGGTAGAAAAATTTCTGTTCTTCAGTGTGAAAGGCCAACTAAAAAATTTAAGTTCTCCGATCTCGATAACTTCGTCGTCCTCTGTTGTGTCTACTCCGCGCCAAGGCGGTTGGTTATGTCGATTGAGGCTTGCGCGTCGATGAGTAATGACTCGTACTATAACACTGGAAATTAGCCTAATATTTGGAAATTGAATAAAGGTCAAGGTACTGTTAGACTGGTGTTCATGAATCCTATCACCCGCTACTTCAACATGTCTTGCCTGCTGCTGCCATTCTTCTCTTGTTAGAAAAACTAGCTCAATTGTCAATACGTCAACTACTGGCGCCACAGGCGTTGCTCTATGTTCGGTGGATTCAGCATTCCTTGCATTATCAAGAGCATATTCCATTGTGACAGTAGTTAGTGCATGGGTTCCCCCTTTTCCGGCAGCTGCAGTTTCGAGTAGCACAACCCCTTTTCCAGTTACAAGATGGAGTCCTTGAAGGCAGTAAGGGGATTTCAAGACGTCTACGTTTTTTAGTGGTGGGATTCCACTACACCGAGCAATTTGGGCTTGGGATGCGTCAGGATATTCATTTGCAAGTGGTGTTTGCAATTGCGACAAGTCTCCTCCTAGAGTTTATGGCGGTGCTGGTGTATCTGACACCATAAACTTGGCTCTTGTTGCCTCTCTTTGCATCCCGAAACTTCCACTATTCTGAGCTTGTGAAGCCATCACTCTCTGGGATCTAGCCAGTCTGTGGGTTCGTGTTTGAGGCTCTTGTAGCCGCATAATGGCTTCGTCTACAACACGAGTGGGTTGAGGAATCAGTCGCCAAAAATCAAATATCTCTTTCTGGACAGTGATAATGTCACTCCCAGTGTTGGCCAAGTATTTTCGAAGTTGATGTCTGCACGGTAGACCCATTGTCTGGTTAAAGACTCCAGTACATGAAGGTATCACATAGTCGTTATGGGTGAGACTTTGTTTCAACTCTGTTTGGCACTTTTCCTTTTTCTGACGGATAAGATGCAGCGAGGGGATCTTCAAAACGTGAACCAACCTGTGATAAAATCGGAAGTCAGCGCCGGAGGTCAAAGTTACGCATGCTTGGTTCCTGGGCCGAGCCAATTCTGCCTGGTATCTTTGAGCATGGTGGTCGTAGAAAGGCCCCATTTTCTTTAGAAAAGTTAGGATATCAGAACAACCGGTCTTCAACCATCCCTTCAGTCCTGCGTGTGCCGATTCACCGGGTGAGTTCGTGCTCATCTGTTGGAATCCAAATGGGGTGTAGTATGTAGCACTACGATAAAAGGGAATTAACTTTGTGTCATAAGCAGTATGTAGACAGCGAGGCTGGAGACAGGGGTCAAGAGGTGGGTGTCAGGCTAAAGGTTGCCATCCTACATGATACACGAGATAGATGCATCACCACTCGGCTAAAAGGCCAGACCAGAATCATAGAACACTATGATCTGGCAATCTCCATATATATATTATATAGTAGAGGCTTTCCTGACACTTTGCAAAAAAGGGTTTCATTCGGGTATCGACTGTCCATTCCAACTTCTCATATCAAAGTGTTATATACATGCACTCTCTCTTATAGTCAAACAAAAATAGAACAAATAATCTCAATTCCCTAGGGATGATTCAGATGCTCCTGACCGCAGCTTGTTTGGTGACAATCATGTATATTATCAGCCAAATGGCGGAGGACTATCCAGCTTACTATATAAATAATAATTAGTAGAATTAATCGAGGCGAGGATGCGACCTGTTTCCGGCTCGTGCGCTTAAACGATCCGAGGTGGCGTAAGGTAGTTCGGCAAACATTTCTATCATACAAACGAGAATAGCTGAAACCGTGAGATATTCCGACATCGTCCCATAATGGCGTACTCTGTTTGTCCTGGCCACAACGCAAAGTTCCTTATGTCTGGTGAACCACTGGCTGTCAAGATACTGGACGAATTCCATCTATGGGCCATCCTTGGAACGCTCTGCATATCTCTCAAGCCTTAGATTTGCATTCATATATTCCTCTTCAGTTGGTGCTTCAAGGATAGAGCGGAATTATTGTAACGCTTGTTGACCAATAAGATTCGGTGCGGCCTTACGTAATACTTCATCTTCATCATATCCAAATACACGTATTACCCAAGCCTTGAAATCTACTTTCATGTGCCAGGGGCAAAGGATAGTGGTGACATCTGGAAATACCAAACTGAGAGAATTAATGCATTTCCGATCTCGATAATAAAAAACAAAGTTAGGCTCTGGGACGTTAAACTCTATGTAAAGATCTCGAAGTGCTCCTAAGGTCCAAACAAAATTTGGCTGCCTTTCCCATTCCATGAAACAGTGTGCGACCGGAATCGTCTTGCCAATACGGGCCAGCACAACTTTAGTAAAGAGAGACAGCCCATATATTGGTGCGGCAGGTCGTATCCAGTACCAATACTTGGTGATTTTCCTTGAGAATGGAAATCATCTCTTTATGATCAAAAAATAGTGAAGTGATTGCATTTGTCTGAGAGTCGCACTCGTAATCAAAGAAGAAGTCCTTCTCAAGGATCAAAAAAGCAAGCTCTGTGGATGTCTTTAAAATAATTTCTTCCTTTCGAAGTCGAACGTATTCATTGTAGATATTCCTCGAAATAAATTTGATTTCGCCATTTGTACTTTTGGCGAATTGTTGGTACAAAAGTGTTCGTGCTCTTGGGATCCACGCCTGAAATGATACAACTTTTTAGAAACGACCGGACTTCTTCACTACGGGCTCACTGACGATGATTTGAAAGTCCAGAAGGGTGAACAGCGCCATGATTATATTCGGTTGTCTTGCCAAGTCGTAAAACCCACCTTCCTTGTTTGGGCTGGACGATGTTGATTGCCACTATGGCAATGGCCCACTTGCACCCCGTTATTTTACTGGCACGATTTCGTCTCACAGAAAGACATGCCTCTCTACTCTTTCCGAGTACACGTTTGACTCCCTTGGCACATATCATTCTTTTTTTGTAAACAAAATCTCAATTATTCTTTTCAGTACCTCTCCCAAGGATAACCTTGAAGCCGTCCTTTCGCCTAAAATCTTGTAGAGCATTCTCGGCCTCATCATAGGAGTTGTAAGTACAACTTGCGGGATTTGGAATTGGAAGTAAATTGTCTTCTCTGTCGTCCTGGTCATCTTGAATGCTAGATTATGTAAAAGCTGAGCAGTAAAATAAGAGAGTAAAACGAAGGGTTAAATGGAAGGTAAAGTAGGAACAGGCAGTCATGTTGAAAACACGAGAATTTACGGCAAGCATAACCGGAGTATTTTGAAGAATAAGAGACTGACACAATTTTCCTGTCGAGTTTCAAAAGATTAATTGGTATCTTCGTAGTACTGATGTACGTCGTCTATCCATGGAAATTCTACATCATCTAATTGGTTATAGAGCGCTTCAAGCTCGCTGTCTTGAAGTAGATTGTTAATTTCAGCTGAAATAGAGGCTGAGTTCTTAGAATTGGCAGACACAATTGTATTGTATGGTATTTATCGAATGAGGATGTAAGTTTGACATTGAGCGTATTCTAGGTAAGTGGAGAGTCTGAAAGCAGAATGTATATTTAGATATATGGATACAGACACAAGCGGGGACGTGTATCGGTTGCTAGCCCTCCCAGGTAGCAACCTTTTCTGATCAATGTAGATCTGATTATTATCTGTAATGTACCTTACGTATAATGATTTAGCACTTTATATTTACCATTTTGGTACCTTATGTGTAACATTCCCGCCAGAACACCCCTTCTATCAAACATGAATCCTCCTGTTAATATGCTCCAAATGGCAAGATATCGTGCTGCGGAGCATCTTATCTTACCCGGTAGTTCAACCATGAGGGCTAGGTACTTAATCTTGACCAATATTTAATATTACTGGTAAGCCTACTAATGGCGCAGAATCTAGCGCAGGTAGCGTAGTGCATCGCATTGCATTAGCAACCAGATATAAATTCCCTTCGGAACATAACCAGACGCTGGCAAAGTCGGTCCATTCAGACAGAGACTTTGGTAACAGACAGTAGCGGAGATCAATAATATTCCTAACGCCTAACTTATGCTTTGAAGACCCAAACGCCCAAGCTCCTACATAGGGGGGCTTTTTTAACATTATTTTTGCGTATGCAGCCTGAGGCTATGACGCGCATGATTACGGAAGATATGTATGTTTCGCAGAATGACTCTGTTTGACGATTGGAACACTCATACTCAGATTTTATTTGCAGATAGCACTACGAGAATTGTTAAGGTAGACTAGTGTTCTATTATTGATGCGATCTAGCTAGGTATATGTACACGGAGTCACGTGATAAATGGGATATTCATTACACCCCCCCAAAAGCTGTATGCTTCAAGTCTAGTTTAATGTGCGAGCAAAAGGTGTTATGTTTTAGTCGTTGGAGTGCTTTCGTCAGTCCGTCGGCTTTGCAATCATCTGTGGGAGTGTATTTTAGTTTTATTAGATTATTCTTGACGGTTTCGCGGACTGTTTCTTGCCTCATAAGAAAGTGTCGGTTTCGGGCTGGAATTTTAGTGGAATTAGCTGTGATAAGAGCTGCGGTGTTGTCAATTTCTGTGATAATCGGGGTACTGTTTGTGAGGAACAGTTCTTCATATAGTGGTCGTATCCATTGTGCTGCCACTGCTAGCTTTGCCAGTGCTGCATACTCTGCTTCGCAAGTACTTTGTGCAGTAACTGTTTGTTTATTGGACCACCAACCGATTGGTGTGTCGTTAATCAGAAATAGAATACCTGATGTACCTTTGGATGAAGTGATATTTCCCCAGCTGCTGTCAGAGGAGGCTGTGAGTTGTATGGTTCCATAACTGGGAAATAGAAGTGATGCGGATTTTGTTCGTGAGGTATAGCGTATTAGATGTTTAAGGGCCAACATGCAATTCTGTGAGGGATTGTGAACATAGCGAGATAGCCGATTAACAGCATACTGTATGTCAGGTCTAGTCATGTTAACGATGTGTAGTAATGTGCCTACAGCCGAACGGTACTTGGTTCCCTCTTCTTCAGTACATAGTTGGGATGGGTTGGCATCAATGATGTTATCATCCGCTATCGGTGTGAAAGCACCTTTACAGTAAAGCATGCCCATATCTTCGCAAAGTGTAGTTATTTTATCCTCTTGGTTAATTCGAATGCCGTCCGGTGTTCTATCTACATTGATGCCCAGGAATTTTGTTAGATTTCCCAAGTCTTTAACTTGAAAAGCATTTGCTAGGGTTTCGATGGATTGACGAATTTTTGTTAGGGATGGGGAAATAATCATAAAATCATCGACATACGTGGATATTATTGTATCATCATTGCGGAAGACGTTTGGATCGTTTTTAAATGGTTCGAAGTTATTATGACGGAGTACATTGCGGAGTTTTTCTTGCCATCTTCTTAGTGCTGTTTTGAGTCCATATATTGCCTTTTGAAGTTTGCAGACTAAGTTTCCCGACTTTTCTTTGCCATGTGGTTGTTCAATATATATAGGAGTATCTAGATCAGCGTGTAAAAAGGCTGCAGTTATGTCCACATGACGTATGTGGAGGTGTTTTAGGGATGCAAAGGCCAGTAACATTCGTAGTGTTGTTGGTGGCAGTACGTCGGCATATGTGTTTTCGGCAAATGGTTCCGAAAACTCTCTAGCGCACCATCTTGCTTTGAGTTGTCCGTCATGTTTTTCTTTGAGTATCCATCTTCCGGTCATTACGTTTCCGTTTGCTTCAGAGCGAGGTACTAATGTCCAGACTTTATTTCTGGCCATGTTTTCCATTTCAAGATCCATGGCTTGATTCCAGCGTTCAGCGTTGGGTCCGTTTAAGGCAGTTTGAATTATTCTACGGTTTGAAGCGTGAAAAGATAAAACTTTTTGTTGAAGTGGGGAGACGTTTTCGTGAACTCGAATGTCTTGTCGAACAATGGTCTTGTTGGATTGTGGGTTGAGAATAATATGTCCTGTGGAGAATTCTGTGCCAACGTAAATGCCTTCCTTGGCTTTTGAATTGAGTTTATTACGATCAGGGTCTAGCCAGTAGGCGCGACAGCCAAAGGGATAAAATTGTTTGATGTCTGGCAATCGGTGATAAGCGGCATAATATGGTGATTTAGGAGCTATTTTATTGGGCGTGGCATTGAGAATATTTATGGCAGCATTGAGTATTAGTGGCCACAGTTGTACTGTTATACCTGATTGCAAGTGAAGTGCTCTCATTTTTTCTGTTACTGTACGCACCGCTCTTTCTGCTATGCCGTTTTGTTCTGGTGCACGTGATGAGGATTTGTGCCACATAATCCCGCGATTGAGAAGAATTTCTTGTAGCTCTGCGTTGGAGAACTCAGTGCCACTGTCTGTGTGGAGTATCTTTGGTGTTTGACTGTGATTTGTTTTTAGGTATTCTAGAAATTGTCGAATTTTGGTGGGAACTGTTTTCTTAGAGTAAATGGGCCAGGCCCATTTCCAAGATGTGTACTCATCGACAGCGAGGAGGAACCATGTAGCGTTGGGGACGGATGAGTCTGTCGCTACAGGTGAAAGTGATTTTTGGCCACCTACTAAGTCCATGTGTACTATTTCGGCGAAACACGTTGCAGATCTGAGAGAGCTCTTACCTTTGGACACTGTAATTTTAGTCTTGATGCATGTTTCACAGTTTTCTGGAGGTTTGTATCCCGTGATTTTGGCGTCTGCTAATGCTGCAGTGAGAGCTTTCTTACCAGGATGACCAAGTATAATGTGCCAATTACATTTTGTGGAATTGCTTACGGATTTCACTGAGTCTATTGATCGAGGCTTATAGATCAGTTTTCCAGCTTCTCGTCGAAAGTATGCACAGATTGAGCCATCTGGTCTTAGAAGTTCAATATCTCGGTAATTTTCCGGCCAATGAATAGAGAATCCTTGTTTTTCGAGCTGTGATGTAGAGAGTATATGAGTAGTTTCACCTGGGAGATGGATGGCACCGCTGAGTATCTGAAGTTTACCATCGGCGATGGGCAGGAAGATGTCACCGTGTCCATCAGTGGTTACTTGGCCGCCTCCGGCCACACCGATTAGCTGTGAGGATTTAGAGTAGGAGGAGAAATCTTCTTTGTTACCAGAGACGTGTACATCTGCTGCGGTATCTAGTTGGTAATACGATGAATGAGAGGGTTTATTTACAGATAAAATTTTTGATCCTCCCATGTTTTTCTTATGTTCCTTTTCTGCTCTTTTCTTTTTCCTGCATTCATCAACGGAGTGGCCAAGGATTTGACAATAGCTACATTTTACTCCAGAGTCATTTTTGGTCCTACTTGACTGTCTGTCACCGGATGTACTTGCCAGGCATTCAGAGAGAGTATTTTCTAGAGTTAGATTTTTACAGAGGGACACGAGGTCTGGCCGTGTTGTGTTGATGTGAAATAATAAAAGGTTCCTAATTTGTGCCTGTACGTCAGGACTAACTGTTGAATGTTCTCGAAGTTCGTGTAGTCGCTTTTGGAATTCTTTTATGTAGGCATGGGAGGTAATGTTGCTACTTGGTTTAAAGTTCCAGAACCGTGCGGTAAAATTGAGAACAGAAGTATAGGCATGAGCTTGTGATGCTATAGTAATTTCATTAAGTATGTTTCTTGCTGTGTCGCTGGGTGCAGTCTGAATGTGCGGTGCAGTTTCTTTCAGTTTCAATGACCACCAGAGCGACCACATTTTGATGGCTCTGTTAGATGGTGGGTTTTCCAGGAATACCGCGGATGTTTGTGAAAGAGAAAGTAGGGTTTGGACGGATTCATAATAGTGACGCCAATTCGAACTTTTCAGCTTTGGTATTGGTGACATTTCTGCGATACTTTTCAAACAATCTGATAGAGTCCATACTTCAGTTTTCTTGTTAGACTCTTTAATAGAGTCAGCAATTTCATCTGCTGTGGCGAAAGTAATGTCTAGTATTACTAGATCTTGAGGTGCCTCAGGAGAGGGCTTCTCATCGTCGTTTGGCATAGTGATATTGCGAGAGTGGCGATGCTAATCTTTTACGATATGGTATCAACACGAGAGCATATGAGGTATGTCAATGACTGGATGAGTGGTCGCGTAGCGGAAGTAATAGAGGGTCATAACCTGTTAAGGTGGACTAGTGTTCTATTATTGATGCGATCTAGCTAGGTATATGTACACTGAGTCACGTGATAAATGGGATATTCATTACAAGAATAATGCCGTACAAATACTATAAAACGACCCCGAACTGCAGCAATCTCCTGTCCCATACACTCACCAGCCTCACAACATTTACGAAAGAACTATCACCTGTACATACAAATCTACTAGGTTAATCATAGCATCATAAACACTGTCTACAGCTTTAATACACTAAACAATCGGCGCCATGGCCTGTGCCAGAGCTCCTTCAACTTTACCGCCTGCCACTCTAGGTGACGACCTACATCCAAGTCTGATTGGAATTGCTGCTGCAATAGAACAATCAGAACGTGATAGAAAGCAAAGGCTCAATATGGCCCAAGAGCTTCTAGGAACCATCAATACCTGGGCTAAGACCAAGGCTGGAACCGAGGATGGGGCCGTTCTCGCTCCTCTAATTGAAAGTCTAGCTCCCATTGTGACCGCGTTTGCGATTGGTACAGCTCAATTCCATGAATCCCCCTGTAAGACTCTATTCCCTAAGAAGAGTGCGGTAACTGCAGCTGCCTCTAGGGTTACAAAGCTGGCTGAGAAGCTTATCCACGGCCTTCCGGAAAAGCCACAAATAAACAAACAATCATGGATCACCGTTGCCAGAAAAGCGGCCAAGCTTCCTGAACCGCCGGCAGCTTTAATGACTCCAAAACATACAAAGACCCCCCCAGAAAGACCTACAAAAGAAGATAAAAGACTCTTCCTTCGATTAAACAAGGACCACGAATGGCGTAAACTTTCGCCTTTATCTATAAAGAAGATCATTATTGAGCAGGCTGGAATCGCAGCTTCAGCCATCGTGGAAATGTACCAGGTCCACTCAGGCATGGCATTTGAGTGTGCTTCAGATGCGCTCAGGGAATCAATTCTGAGAGTAGCATTGTCCTTTCAGAAGGAGAATGCCAAAATCGAGCCAGCATCAGAGTGGAGCTCGGTCCTGGTTCCCAATGTGCCGATACACATTAGATCGCTGGAGGGGAATCGGATAGTTAATACACTAGCTACTGACGAAATGGTGGCTAGGGAGTGTACGACAGTTGCCGGAGCAGCACCAGTCCAACTGCGACCCATGAAGATCAAGCTTGGACAATTTACCACGAACTGGATCATCCACTTCAAACAAAAGCCAACCAACCTCCAATTCCGGCTCTTCGACGAGAGCGGCCCGGCCAGAGTGTTCACACGTCAACGCCCGATTGAACAATGCCAACGATGCTGAGGTTTTCACTCGACGCGTTTCTGCGGCAAAGCCCCACATTGCGGAAAATGCAAAGGAACTCATGAAACAGAGAAGTGCGATGTTGAGGTCCCGAAGTGCTCGAACTGCGGTGGGCCTCATGAATCGACAGACCAAAATTGTATGGCTTGCCCCAGACGGCAAAATAATGCAATCGTACCACGCACACCAGCGGAGCTGCGGGTTATTCGAGAGCGGGGCAATCGCGACTTTCAAGTGACGCTCGTAGAAAGAAGGAAAAGGAACAAGGATGCCGAAGTAGAAGTTGTCAGCACCCCGGAGGCCACGATGCAAGAATCATGAGCGGCGCTCAAATCGGAGGAATAGCGCGGAGGACGTAAGGCAATCTTACGTTCCACCAAGTCAATGTAGCAAAAGGAGGGCCCAATATGGACATCGCTCTGCAACAGGCATGGGAAGCAGGAGCAGATATTGTGATGATTCAAGAACCATGGACAATGAGCAGAGATGGAACCTTAATCACCAAAAGTCACCCAGGATATAATTCACATGTACCTTTTGTAGGAGAAAGAGTCCGACCGAGGGCCATCACATTCTCGCGAAAAGGGCTTCGGACCACTCAAATATTTCCAACCGAAAGGACGGCTGATTATTTTTTCGTGCAGATATCTGGCATTACTTTTGTTAACGTTTATCGGGCTCCGGGCCCGACCGGCACTCTGGAACCACTCCTGCGGTGGCAACCACAGGGTCCCACGGTGGTTGGGGGTGACTTTAATGCTGTGTCTCAGCATTGGCAACTACAAGCTCAGCGACAGCATGGAAATGGTGATCAAATCCTGGGGTGGGCAACTGCACATGGACTGGAAATGATTACCACCATAGGGGAGCCAACTCACCGAGATGGAAATGTGCTTGACCTCACTTGGAGCAACGCATCCGCTTTTGCTTCAGTTACACCACTCTATCACTGTACATCCGACCATTGTACGATAGAAGGGACGGTTTATAAACCCGGAAAGTCGGACTTAACTGGAATTGTGAGTGATGTTCGCGTTAGCGACGCGAACCTAGATGATTTCGCACGATGCGTAGAACGATGGGCGAAGCTCGGGCAATTAAAAACAGTGGGAGATATAGAAAGATGCACAGCAAGACTCCTGGAAATGTTACACGATGCTGTCAAGGTTACTGGACGTACACCAGCGATAGAAAGCGGAAGAACAGCCCCCTGGTGGAACGACAATTGCAAAGATAAATGGCGAGAGTACAAAGAGTCTAAGAGTCTTGCAGAAAACACAGCAACTGCCAGGAAGGCATTCAGAAAAGCAGTGAAGGCGGCGAAACGCGAGTACTAGACCAAGCAAATCGAAGCCTCCGAGTCTGAAGCTCAGTTATACAGACTGATGCGATGGGCGAAACCTCAACCAGCAAAAGAGCCGCCGCCACTCCAAGTGTCTCCTGACCGTTGACTCTCGGATCCGTATGAAAGGGCTATTGCCTTACGTGATTCTCTACTTGCGAGATTCAACGCGAACAACGGCAGTCAGACGTGGGAGCACGGTCAGCCGGAAACTATCCCCTGGAACTCAGCATTAACTCTCGAGGGGGTGACAGCGGCGACTACGGCAGTCAGAGACACAGCTCCAGGCAGCGATAAAATCACTGTGTACCTACTCAAAGCGTGCTGGAAAACGATAGGCCCCCTCGTCAGGGACCTATACCAGGCGTGTTTAAGATTAGAATATGTCCCACTGGCCTTCAAGATAGCAGAAGTAGTACTGCTCCCCAAAGCAGGCAGGGATACATCTACGACGAAAGGATGGCGCCCGATCTCTCTTCTATCAAGTTTAGGCAAAGGTTTAGAACGATTAGTGGCTAAAAAGATGGCCCAGCTGGCAATCGAGCATCAAGTTGTGCCACAACAACTTTTTGGTGCGCTCCCTGGACGCTCAGCAGTAGACTTAGTTTCCTGTGTAGTACACGACGCAGAGGCTGCTAGGAGATGTAAGAGGATAACAGCTATGGTAACGCTTGACGTCCAAGGAGCATTTGATGGAGTACTTCACAACCGTTTACTCATGCAGATGGGGGGACAGGGCTGGCCGCTCGCCCTCTGCCGATGGATCGAATCTTTCCTTAGACAACGAAGAGTAAAAATAAGATACAAGGATGGAGTGATAGAAGACAAGGTAATGGACTGTGGTGTACCCCAGGGATCGCCTCTCTCTCCTTTACTCTTCCTTCTCTACATTTCGATCCTTATTCAAAAAGGCAGTCCTAACAGCAGGCTTGGATATGCCGACGACATCGCAATTATCCGGATAGGGAAGGACCCGGGCGAAGCAATTGCAGCGGCCCAACAGGAAGTTGATAGATTGGTAGAACTGGCCGCAGAACACAAAATCGAATTTGACCCAGCTAAGTCTGAGCTACTAGTCATCGGTGGAGGCCCAAGGAAGAAGGTCAATACTTCAGATTTATTCATTAATATCAAAGGTCAGAGAATTGAACCATCTCCTCATATTAGGTGGCTAGGAGTGTGGATAGACTCTCAACTTTCATTCAAATATCACGTACAACAATGGTGCTGAAAAGTGTTGAAGCTAGGGCAGTTCCTGTGACAAATCAACAAAATATAACACGGTGCAGCACCAGGTCCCCTTATCCGGGCAGTGCAAACCTGCATAGTTAGTAGAGCAACCTATGGGGTAGAAGCCTGGTGGCCTGGCCTCACTCGAGTAAATGCAAATAAGCATAAGCAAGTTAGCACGGGAGTAGGATGGCACATAAACCTACTCGACCAAACTATTCTAAAGGCCATCCGAGCAGCTCTACCAGTCTGGTGCACGACGCCTAACACGGTACTCTACCGAGAGGCAGGAATCCCACCTGCAAAAATGTTGCTTCAGCAGAGACAACTACACACGGCAGCAAGGTTACGCAGACTTGATAGTCGACACCCACTGGTGTTCAGATCAAGGGAGACACCAATGGACATGACAAAGCGTTTAGGCATACGCACGGGACAAAAAGGCCGCCCAATTAAAGTAACCGAACGCTACCACACTCGCCTACAAACAAGTATCCTAGCGATACCGGAAACTGAAGAACCAGGCCCTTTATACCGCTTGAAGGACTACAAAAACGCCAGCAACATAGCAAGCGACAAAGCAACAGAGGCTGGCTTGGTGAAAAGATGGCTCAAAGACCTGCCGCCTGGAACAATTTGTGCCTTCTCCGACGGGTCATCTAACGGTCCAGGAAGGTCGGCTTTTGGTTTCGCCATCTACAGGAATGATGAACTCATAACAACCGGGAACGGACCCCTACTTGGAGGGGAAGTTTATGACGCGAAAATTGTTGGAGCCCTCAGAGCATTAGAGGCAACATCGAAAATAGTGAGTAACATACCTATCAAAGTGCTCCTGGACAACCAAGAGGCCTCCAAAGCTCTGGTAAAGGGTCTGTCTAGATCTTCATACACAGCAGTAAGGAGATTCAAACAGTTAGGCGAAGAACACCAACTCGTGGAGGTTCGATGAGTTCCCGGCCACAACGGCATAAAAGGCAATGAAAAAGCGGACGAGATGGCAAGAGCAGCTTTGGCTCAGTTACCCCCAGTGCAAGCAAGACTTGCTTCACTAGACGGCAGAGATAGGACCCCAACTCTCACCTTTGCAGCACTCGGTCGCCATATTAACATTCGCGCGCAAGAACTGGTTGAGACCTGGTGGCGAGCGAACCGACCAAAGCGTTACGAGGAACTAGACCTCAAGATTCGTCGAAAAAGACCACCTGAACTGGCCCTCCCACGGTGGGCGTACCACCGTCTGATCGCAGCTCGGACTGGCCATGGAGACTTTGCCGATTACCATCGTAGGTTCGGACATGAAAACGCCTCAATAACATGCGCATGCGGACGGGAAAAACGACCGTGGCATTTTGCAGAATGTCGACGGGCTTTGCACCGCTGGAGAAGTGCCACATGAGAAGCACGCCCTACTATCAAAGAGATGATTGGAGATAATGGATGGCAGCTGTTTTTGCGCTTCCTGACCAAGACAGAGTGCTTTAAAAGACAGTGAAATAGTCAAACAGTGCGAAGATTTCTTTTGCTCTGGAGGAAGGACCTGATCTATCCAATTTTGGACCGATGGGAAGGGAACATGGTGTAGGACACCAGATTTCCAAAACTCTTTTTCCATTCTACTTTTCACCTTTATTTTATTTTATCTTGTTTTCCTTTTTTTTTTTTTTTTTTTTTTTTTCCCCGGATTATTTAGACTCCGTCATGTAGGTAGCTATGAGTCTATATAGAGCTCGACTACCCGTGTCACGCCTCCTGGGTGAAGGGCTCGGCTCGGCACGCGAAACATAATAATAATAATAATAATAATAATAATAATAATAATAATAATAATAATAATAATAATAATAATAATAATAATAATAATAATAATAATAATAATAATAATAATAATAATAATAATAATAATAATAATAATAATAATAATAATAATAATAATAATAATAATAATAATAATAATAATAATAATAATAATAATAATAATAATAATAATAATAATAATAATAATAATAATAATAATAATAATAATAATAATAATAATAATAATAATAATAATAATAATAATAATAATAATAATAATAATAATAATAATAATAATAGCCCAAAGTAGTTTAGCCATGCAGATAAGAAGCGAGCATATCGGCTTCAATTCTTATCTGTACCAAAGAAACGTCCCTGGAGTTGATAGCCCAAACTGCCCGTACGGATATCTGTCGCAAAATGTCAAACATGCGATCATGGCCTGCCCCCTATGGGCCAAAGGAAGGGCGGAGGTATGGAGAAAGTCCAAGAGCCGATCATTCGAAGAAATGATGAACAACCCGGAAGACTTAGGAAGAATAACGCAGTGGATCTTAGACCAGGGATGGTTAGAGCAATTTCGATTGGTTGGGGAAGTGGAAAGACAGATGAAGGAGCGAGAGGAGAAAAGAATGAGGCGAGGGGTAGGAGTTTGACGTGAGGATATCCGTACTGGACAGAACAGTACATCGCACTTCCTGAAGGTAAGCATGAAAACGGCAGAAATTTACCGGGTAGGTTAGGGGGTTTTCACCGAAAGGTTTCCTCCTATGTAAATAAGAGAGTTATAGTCACCTGCATGGGCCCAACAGGGTGCCTGATCGGGTTAAATGAATTCAATTCAATAATAATAATAATAATAGTAATAATAATGCCGTACAACATGTATTCTCTTCCTTGAATACCCACCATAGAGAAGCGAGAAAAACCTGTGGATATCTGAACATGCTTTCGTCATCCTACGAAAACAACATCACCCCGAGAGAAATGGTGTGAGGGTCTTGCTGGATTCGAACCAGCTTTCTACCATCTCAAGTGGGTCATGCGTCCAAAATACAGTAGAATCCCTCTTAGCTAATAGTGGATCCCGGTATAAATGTTGAAAAGATTCATGGTAACTTGGACTTTTATATTTGCAACACTTACCCTTACAGGACATTTTGCGTGCAGGGGTAAGTATTGCATATATGAACGGTAAAATCTCTGTGAATCTCTCCAGTAATTATACCGGGACCTATTATCAATTAAGAGGGGTTCTTATGTACCCAAACTCTTCATGGGAGAACGATCCGGACAGTTTACCACTACACCACCCGATCCTTTTTTCAATTCGTGGAGATAACTTTAAGATTTGCTTCTTTTAATGCTTTTGAAGAAAAGAGATTCTGAGGACTCGAAAAAGAAAATAAACAAACGTAAAACGATACAAGTACGCAATGTGTGACGATGTTTTTGGTCTACGCTTTACGCTCTCATCGCAACATTGTTCGGCACGGATGGCTCAGAATCATCACCAACTAAATCTAGCTGGTGAAGTCGGCTGTAAACGCGCAGCATGTTTGCATATCTGGGATAGCTAAGAAGAGTCGCAACTCATTCAAAGTTGGAGGCCCGGAAGGTACTCTCGGTCGATGGCTCCTCAGCCCGTCAACAATTCTCTTCGACAAGACCTGGACCTAACCAACACCAAATCTCTCACGCTCACACATCTCATCAACTGGAGCCCCCTTCGGAAATTATATTGAAAAAAATAGTATTATTATGCCTGTATTAATACTCACAGACACGCCCTCGATGTTATGGAAACCCGACGGAGGATTTAAGTCGTGGGGCACAAATTTAGGAAAGCAGACATGAAATATGGTTTACTTTTGGGAAGAGGTCTGGAGGGATCTCTTCAACAAAGGGGTGGACGAGTATTGAGTCGCAGGAAAAGAAGGAAAGGGTTTTGCAAAGGGAATCTTGACTGCGATGGGTTGTGCGTGTGCCAGAGCAACGTCTGAAAAAGTGCCACCGATACTCCAAATACCGACATAAATCAGTTGCTTTTAAACCGCCATGTGCTCCAGACCGTTGGCGCTCCATCAGCTGGCAAAGTACGTTCGTCGAACGGCACCACCTCAGTCGATCGGTTTTTTATTTCAGGGTTTTCTGATCAAAGAGTCACATCTGGACTAGCTATCGGAGAGGGCAGTTAGTGATTGAGAAATCACGGGATCAGTGACCCGGGATAGATGGGCGAATGATGGAACTGGCTAAGGGGAATCTTGTTAGAAAGTGTGACACGAGTCAATCAATTACTAGGCTGTAGCCTATAGCTAGCATGCCATCTACAATTCCACATTGGTATTAGTAAGGATCTTTAGCGCAATCCACCAAGGATGAAATCTGGTGGCGGGCATGCTCGGAAGTAACTCGACGCACGCTAGAAGTCGAGGTCTCCGGAAACCGTGCATAAGGTTTCACTATGACTCAGTGTTTGATCAGGGAACTCAAGATAAATAAGACGTACCTAGCTAGTAATATCCAATTAGGGAACTCAAGATGAATGAGATGTACCTGCTTAGTAATAGCGTAGTAAGGGAACTCGGCGCACAAGTACCGCTGAGATGTACCACTAAATAAGAACACACTTTTTGACAGACAAACTATTCTCATGCTCCAGTATTATACTTGTGATTTATTACTCTAGAGATTGACACCTCTAATCGCTAGACTTCCATCCATTTATTTTAACAAATCTCATGGTATGTGGGTGGGGAAGAAACATCTACTTGGTTGGAATCTTTCGGGAGACTGACGCATCGGACAGTCATAGATAGGTCGATCTAACCGGTCCATGATCTTTAGGGTTGTGTGCTGTATGCCGGCACGACTTGATAAGTAACAAAAAAAAAAAGACCAACAAAATCACTTTTCCGACAGGATATCACAACGTTTTCGGCTGTTACAGGACCACGGTATTAGAATAAAAGCATAGCCCCAGTACCAGAGATGTTGGGTCGGATAGTGCAGTGGTACACTGTCCAGGCTGTTCTCCCAAGTAGAGTCTGGGTAGTTTGGACGCATGACCCACTTGAGACAGGAGAAAGCTGGTTCGAATCCAGCAAGACCCGCACACCACTACTCTCGCGGTGATAATGTCTTCGTGGGATGACGAAAGCATGTTCAGATAACCACAGGTTTTTCTCGCTTTTCCCTGTGGTGGGTATTCACGGAAGAGGGTACATGTCGAAGGCATTATTCTCGTAGTGGTATCTGCAAATGAAATCTGAGTATGAGTGTTCCAAACGTCAAACAGAGTCGTTCTGCGAAAAATACATGTCTTCCGTAATCATTCGCATCATAACCTCAGGCTACATACGCTAAAATGATTTTTAAAAAAAATACCAGAGATATTGTTGACAACTAATTTACATTAGGGAAGACGGTGAGTTGCTGAGATAAATTTCTCCTAACAACTATGATCATGATCGGCTTTTTTGCCTGACTTGCTCTCTGGATTAACAGGGAAATGTACCAGCAAATAGACACGACCGTTCTGAGATTCTGGACTGAGGAGGGCCCTTAATTAGCCCTATTTCATCCGATCAACAACTTGGAATATTCCAGGTAGTTCGCCTCAAGATCTCATGTGTTCAAAATTTTCGTTGTGTGTATTGAGCATGATTTATCGGCACACCATCATCCGTGTTGCCGAGACAGTTTTCGTGACGAATAGAGATGCTGACAGGAATGCCTCTGTTGTATAATATACAGTGTCTCAGCCCTTAAGATTATTAGGGGCTAATGTTAGTTTTGTATGTTAAGATAGGTAATTGCAAGCTAAGGACACACAAAACCAACACCAGCCACTAACAATCTTTAGGGCTGAGACACTGTATGTATATGGAAAAAGCCATTGCATAGTGTTCTATGATTCTGGTCTAATTTTTAGTCAAGTGGTAATGCATCTATCTCGTGTATTATGTAGGACAGCATCCATAGCCTGGCATCACGGGTTTTGTCTTGTCTTGTTTTTGTCCGCTGTCTACACGCCGCTCATGACAGATGCTGTCATCTGAAACTGCTTGATTACATTGTGTGCGCTCCATGTGCCTCAAGAATTCGTCTAAAAGACGAGGAAAAAAGTAGATGAAGATCCCTATCCCGGATTTTGGTCCAGGGGGCGGCATATTTGGCTTCGTCCTCTCCCTCGAACACAATCCCGTCAATCCAAAAAATAAGTCATTAATCTTCCTTTCCTTGACACCAACATACCGTCATTTTTTGGCTTTAAATCGCTCATGAAAGAGCGTAACTCACTACCCGACATTAGCATGAACTTAATCTCTTTTCCCATTCGAATTTTTATGGGAAAAGCATGAATTTTATGCTTGTGCTGGAGTATGTAGACTCCAATTTCCACACTAACATTCAGTTTACAATTGATTTTCGATCAGATAAAGTTCTCGAATGGTACCAACATATCCCCTCCCTAAATACATTTTACTCTTATTTCTTTACCATGATTGCATTGAGCTGTTTGGACTTCTTGTTTAGCCCACATAAGATTTTTCAGAAAACGCGTCTTTTTCTTTGGAAACACGTTTTTTGACGTGCGGAATACTCAAACTCAGATTTCATGTTTTGCATATACCACGGCGAGGTGTACCGTTACAGCATGTAACCACTTCCGTAAATACCTAGTGCAGGGAAAAGTGAGAATACCCCATGTTTACCTTAGTCTGCTTTCAGCTTTCCAAGGCTTAGGTATGACCGCGGGAAGATGTGGTTTGACGACTTTTCTAGATTCGAGCTAGTTTTCTCTTGGTAAAAATGGGGAATGTATCTGAGCTATCTAGGTGTTACAGGCTGTTGCCTATACGGGTTGGAACCGGAGTTTATCCGGCCCCCATTAAGAAGCTATTCTTGATTGGGTTAAAACTAAATTCTTGCTTATGTAATGTTTATACGCGGGTCGACGCGTTATATTTAAGGTAAACAAGCCTCTGTAGTTAGCTTCTGCCCTTAGATAGAACATAGATTTATTCCAGACATACACTTACGAAAAGCCGTTGTATCGTCCTGTTACATATATTCTATCTCGTTTTTAAACAACTAGTGCAAGTCCTGTGTTGTACCCCTCCTAGTTGTTCACCCTTAAATTTTTATGAGCACATTTAGAGTCCCCTCTCCAACGGATTCACTTTATTCAAGTGTTTCTTCCATCAGTATATCCCGAGGATATTATTCCGCCAATTTGTCAAAATTATCTTTAAATTTCGATTTAGAGGAAAGGAACGCGATGTCAGATCCTATGGATATTAGCGGTAGCGGTAGTAAATCATCACCTAGTCAAATTGATGATAATAAAAGAAAAACAGTCACATTGTCTTTGACTGAAGAGAAATTGAGCAAACTCTTAAACATAATTGATCTCAATGTTTGCTCCACTCAAAACTATCGACAAGATCCGCCAAATCGTAAAAAAAAGGCTTCAAGCTGGCTGGAATGGGACGGCTCGAAAGAACTATATTCCACATTCATAGTCCAACTTGTTGAAATGATTGCTATCATGAAACAAGTAACGTCCAACTTTGGATGTGATAGTCGTTTGCACTCACGTAGATCTGCACGTACTAATCTTTCCATAAAGTTATGAGGCTGGTAAATACGCTAAACCGTATTAACACAAATCACTAGATTTCTGTTTCTTCAGATAGATATTATATATCTTAGCGATCTGTTTTCTAAGCTGGAGTAATAAAGAACTCCATAGCTTACGATTAACAGCCTCTTACATTCCAAAATCTGCAAGATCGTGATAAGTGCCTAATCAGTCTTAACAAACCGTTGCTAATCCCTTCCAAATTTCTACACAACTAGCCGCTAAAATCGAAGCAGATTGGGACCTATTGGCAGGCAATAAGGCGGTCTGTATGGACATGATGAACACGATTCCCAAGCACCTCAGAAGTCGTGTTTCGCATTGGTTTCAGACAGGTGGACCAAATAGTGATTGGAATTATGAACTCTACATCAATCATTTTAACGATATATTTGAAGACAAGACTTCAATGCGAACAGCTAACGAACAACTACCAAGGATGAGGCAGGGAGAGCACCAGACTTTTTCCTCATACCTAAATGATTTCGAATATACGTTAGCCCAGGTAAACGGAATCAACAGGGAAGGCTGGGACAAAATTAATTGTCTTAACCAGGGTCTTAAAACGCGACTAACCAATCTTCTAATGCCAGCGTCGCTTTCCCTTTCAGATAGTAATTACGCTTTATTCGTTAAACAGGTTCGAAATATGGCTGGAAAGCTAGAATCTAAAGAAGACTAAGTTCCCAAGCGTGGTCCAAGGCAAACAAATACTTATCATATAAGTCGTCTTGATGTTGCTCCTCACATTCCAAATACTCCTCATCAAACGGCAAGGAGCACCCCTCAAGAAACTTTTTCCCCACCTTTGGATGCTGAAGGTGATACTCAGATGTCAGGAATTAATGGCTTAAGTGCTTCGACTCTTGCAGCAATTATAAATGCCGTTAACCTTCAAAGTAAGGGTGTAAGTAAGGGAAAGGGTAATAAGCCACCAGCACCTTGGAGATCCAAAGAAGAGTTCGCGTCTCTACGAGCTGCAGGTAAGTGTACGCGCTGTAGATAGACCGGCCATTATTTTAAGAACTGTCCAAGGTTTACTTGGGCTAGAAGACCCGCAAGTGTCAATGCCACTCGGACGATAACAGGGAAAGCATTAAAGTCTGGGGTAGTGGGGTCAACTGAGGAAGATGAGGATTTTTCGGAAAACGAATGAACCCTGAGCGAAGTCGGGCTCAGGGGATTAGTAAATCTGAGGCTAAGGATATTAAAATGATTGTGAATAAGTTAGATGGTCCTCCATTTATTATAGAAGTAATGCTAAATAAAAGTTTTTACGTTGATACTCTGTTGGACACAGGCTGCTGATGTTACGCTGCTTTCAATCATTCTTTTGTCAAACGTCACAGGTTACCGCAAATCCCAATCGAAACAAGGGAACTAAAACTCGCCAAAAAAGATCCACAACAGCGAGTTATTAATAGAATTACACGCGTAGATATTGACATAGACGGTAGGATTGAAAGACTCTGGGGATACGCCATTGAAGATCTAGCATACGACATGATTCTGGGTGACCCCTGGATGAGGGCCAATACAGTGGTCTACGATGCTCGTCGTCGATTTATCCGATTTGGTTCGCCGAGTGGACTAATTGTGAGAGAAAAAGGTTGAGAAAATGGTTTAAACAAAATGGACAGGGAGAAGATTAATTGTTTAAAATTCCGATCCGGTAGCGCACACCAAGTTCTTGGGTTACATTTTGCTGCCCTAACAACCCGAGCTCGTGCTAGTAAATACGAAGATATAAGTTTATTTGCAGCATCGATTGCTGACATCAATAAAGCTCTTGAGATCAAAAAGAAACAAACGCCTCAAGAAATTGAAGAAAGCTTGCCGGTGCAAATTTGGCACAATGCCAGGTACTTTAACGAGGATGAGAATCATGAGCTACCACCCCTCAGACCAAGAGTCGACACCAAAATTGAATTGATTAAAGGCGATAATGGTAGGGAAAAGGAAATTCCCTTCGGTCCATTGTACAGCATGTCTCGAGCCAAACTACCCGTACTCGGAAAAACTTTAACCGACCATCTTGGCCGCAATTGGATCCGAGCCAGCTCCTCAGCTGGGGGAGCTTCCGTATTGTTCGCAAAGAAGCCTGGGGGTGGATTGAGGTTCTGTGTAGACTACCGAGCCTTAAATACGATAACGGTAAGGGATAGGTACCCAATCCCACTAATAAAAGAAACACTGAGGCAATTGACAAAAGCAACCTGGGTTTCAAAGGTAGATGTTCGAGCAGCATTTCACAAGCTAAGAGTGCGTGAGGGTGATGAAAAGAAAACTGTGTTTCGTACAAGATTTGGATCTTTCGAGTGGCTTGTCACACCTTTCGGCTTAACTGGAGCCCCAGGTGCATTTCAGAGATTTATTAATAGCGTATTAGGGGAATATTTGGGTGATTCTTGCTCAGCATATCTGGACGATGTATTGATATATACAACAGAAGATATCGCAGATCACTGGGTAAAAGTGAATATAGTAATTAATTGACTCGTTCTTGCTGGGTTAAAGATGGATCCGTGCAAAAGTGAATTGGGAGTTAAAGAAACAAAATATCTAGGGTTCATCATAAGCCTAGAAGAGGGAATAAAAGTCGATCCAAGCAAAGTAGAAGCGATAAAAAGTTGGCAAGAACCTTCTAGTACAAAGGGGATTCGAAGTTTTATTGGATTTGCCAATTTCTTCAGAGATTTTATACCCGATTTTGGTGGCATCGCAGCACCGCTGCTAAGTCTCACCAAGAAAGATGCGTCATTTAAATGGGAAGAAGCACAGCAACAGGCTTTCGATAAACTAAAGCGACTTTTTATCACCGCACCCATTTTAGCAATGTGGGATGATGAAAATGAAACTGTTCTTGAGGCAGATAGTTCAGGCTATGTTGTTGGAGGCTGCTTATCAAAAAAAGATGAAAAAGGACTTCTCAGACCTGCAGCTTACTTATCTAAGAAAGTATCGCCAGCAGAAGCAAATTATGAAATACATGACAAAGAGATGTTAGCAATTATTCAATGCATTGAAGAGTGGCGAGGAATGCTAATTGGTTTAAAAAAACCATTTGTGATATTATCAGACCATAAAAATCTAAATCATTTTATGACTACACGCACACTCAACGAAAGACAAATACGTTGGTCACAGTTTTTGGCAAACTTTGACTTTAAAATACAATTCCGTCCGGGTAAACTAGCAGCAAGACCAGATGCGTTATCAAGACGTGAACAAGACATGCCTCGAGGATCAGAAGATGAAAGGCTAAAAAATAGACGTATTAAATTAATAAAAGATACCTGGCTCTCATCCGCTTTTTCCACTAGCCCGACAAAGGCAAGATCTAATACAGTCAAAACCGAAATACCCGGTAGGAAATTTATATTCTCAGATAAGAAGTTCCAAAATCTTTGGGATAAAGGATTGCAAGAAGACAAAATGGTTCACATATTATATAACTGTCTAGCAAATGGTGATAGAAGTCTCCCGTCAACCCTCAAGGAGATTAAAGTGTCGCTGGCAGAATGCAGCTTCGATGCAAGAGGAGCGCTTAAATTTAGAGACAGACTTTGGATTCCAAATTATGAGCCCCTGCAGGCAGCCTTAATACAAGAAATTCATGACTCACATGTCACAGGACACCCCGGTCGAAACAGTACCTTAGCTATTCTCAGCCGAAATTTTTTCTGGCCAGGTATTTCAAAGGGAGTAAGACAGTTTTGTAGAAATTGTGACATATGTGGACGAAGCCATGTATGGAGGGACCGTAAAAGAGGACTTCTTCGCCCGTTACCTGTGCCTGACAATTTTAATAGCGAGCTGGGGATCGATTTCATGACGGATCTACCAGCTAAATCTATTAATGACCCAAGATATTTAATGGTGGTAGTAGACCGTTTAAAAGGCAGCGTTGCACTCGAAGAAATGACAAGCATGAAAGCAGAAGACTGTGCAAAAGTATTCCTTAAACTGCATTTTAGATATCATGGATTTCCAGTCTACATCACATCTGATAGGGGATCAAACTGGGTTGGAGACTTTTGGACTGAATTGTGTCGACTGACAGGTATGAAACAACGTCTTTCAACGGCATTTCATCCTCAGACAGATGGTGCAAATGAACGTCAGAATCAAGAAATTCTTGCTTATTTAAGGGCTTTTGTTACATACGCGCAATTTGATTGGAAGGATCTCCTACCTTGTGCAATGCTTGCACTTAATAATCGAACATCATCTTCACTTGGAATGAGCCCATTTTTTGCAGAGCACGGCTATAATGTTGAGCCAATACAACAAGTAGATCAGAGTGGTACGGTATCTGCACCAGAGAAACGCGCGCAAGGATTCGTGAAACGATTACGCGAAGCCCAAGAGCTCGCACAAGCAGCCATGTCTTCTGCACAGCAAAGAATGGAGGATATTGCGAACAAAACTCGAAATGAAGCGGAAATATTTAAGGAGGGAGATGTCGATATCAACCGGATATCTAGTATTACTTTAAACGTATACGTTTACAGCGGGTAAAATCGTTATATTCTTCCTTTTCCTCTACGGCTGTTATGCTACTCTACTTATGAGACTCGACTAATTGTACGCTATTCCTAATTTGAAAAGTGATGTACCAACACTGGCAACTTTTTCTTATTTGCTGCTCACCCAGGAGACTTTACGCCCGCATTACCCAACCCTCTACACGAGCCCGGATACGATTTGTATCTACAAAGTTTTGGAGTGCTTTATTCGGGTTACTTTTCGTCATTGAGTCGGCAAGATTGTCCTCTCCATTGACCCATCGTACTTCAGCAAGTTCGCGTCGTTCGTATGACTGCCGGAGGGCCATGATATCTATCATTAGCCTTTTCTCCTTCGTAGTGCCCAACTTAACCAAACAATCATACAGAGAATAAGAATCCGTGCAGACAATTATGGGAATGGATTTTAACTTTAATTCCCTCAAAATTTCATCTAGCGTAGAACCAATGGATATTGCCATGTCAACACCATGAACCATCCCGTAAATCTCAGAGGCAAGAACGCTTCTTGTTATCCTCTTGCACTTGGTCGATGAATAGTGGATCATATTGCCTTCAATTTCGAAATGACATTGGCCAGCATCGCCATTGTTTTCAGTTTCGTTAGCTAGGATAATGACGAATCCTATTTGCGAACTGAGATCACTGTTATTGGCAAATGAGCCATCAACGAAAACATAAATCTTTGCCGTATCCAAGTTTAGTGGTATAAATTTGAGGCCACGTTCTGGGTGATCAAGTTGCCATTTCAATCGTTTATTGAGGGCCTCAATATTAATTTGTGATGGGTTTTGATGTTGTGCTGCACTAGATAGATCAAAGCATGCCTCTGGCTGGCAGACTGAGGCAATGTAGGCTCCTCTTGCTCGTTGAGCACGATACTCATGCTGATCATCACCCTTATCGCTGACAAGCTTAATATTCTTGGTCTGCCCTTTCGACCTCAAATTAATTTCGCCATTTTCTAAAAGGGATAAGAGGCATCCATTAAATGCCAATGGGTTTGAATGAGAGAGTAAGTCTCGGGGTTTGGCCGGAATATTTGCTTTTGCTAACTCAAATTCTTCCCTCCTCGCAAATTCATCATCACATAAGATCAAAGTATCATCCGTTTGCATTCCGATGAGACCAAAAACGCAGCCAGATATTGAGGAATTTGTATACAATAAACATTGGTCATAGGTTGAAGAAACCATTCGTAGGTTTTCGCGATGGTGTTTGTTGTACGTTGCCCACCAATGTGTGCCAGCTTCAGGGATGCCGTATAGCGGCCGTCGAACAATCATGATTGTGTCTGGTGGGTGATCTTTTGCTAGCTCTGTCGGTAACTTAGCTAATATAAGTCGATTTAGCATCGTTGTTGAATTGACATAGGCTTGCGTTACATCCCGAAGATACAGATTGTTATTTCCAAGTCTAAATATTGATGGAGCTAGTGCGGCTATTAAGCGTTGACTTGCTCTTTGAATAGTTGGAGACTGCGTTAGAATTATCTCCTTCCCTTCGTCGTTATACGCTTGTATCACAAGGCGTGATTTCTCGTACGGTGAATCTGTCGTTTTACCCTTGACTTCATTCACTAAACGTGATTTGAAAATTCTCACTCCCGAATGTTCAAGAGGATTGAATTTGACAAATTCAAATACCCCACGATTAATTAGACCTTCGATTTCTGCGTGTTGAGATTTTTCAAAGGGGGGTCCTGATGAGGTAATTATTCCGTCTTTTCTTAGTTTCACGGCCAATTCGAAGTCTGCCTTTTCCTTATTTGAGGTATATGTAACGTCTAAATTCATATCATGCAGCGTGGTTTCAGGGTCGTGATCAAAACTATATGACTCGAAATGATTTTGGAAGCGTCTGGGCAGTACTCTAGATCTGGTTGGGTTTCTTCGAGGTACATTTATTTCATCAATAGAAGTAGATAAGTTTCGTATCTGGTTTTGTAGAGGGAGGTCTGAATCAGGCGCTGCTGCTGATGATTTTTCTTCTAAAGATTCGGCGTAGTAAGGTTTGACCACCGTCGATCGAAAATTAACAGGTCCATGTGGCATTTGTAGTGTACATGCCTCGCTATCTATTGCCAACAGCTTATAAGGACCCTTCCACCCCTCTTTTTCGCACCATACTCTTACCATTGAATTTATGGGTAGATTAAGCGTGGCCTCTGTAGAAGGGCCGTTTCTTATGGCGAGGGCATCTCTAACTTGTCTCTTTGCGTACAAGTGTCTTAACTCAATTGTTGCCTTGTGGATCACGTTGGCTCGTTGAGTAACCGATAGAGCTGGGGCATCGAGGTCACTGATTCGCGGGTATGCACCAAAGACTAGCAACGTGGGCACTATTCCGTCTGGGCCAGCTGTATCATTTACCGCCTTTTGAGCCATCTGGAGTATAAATTCTTTGGAAATTTTCTCCCCTTTTAACTCGTCGCGGATAATTTCGTAGGCTCTTCTTAGTGGAGTATGGTATCGCTCAACTTTGCCAATGGAATTGTGGGATTCTACTGGTACTTCTTTTGTAGAAATGGCCATCGTTCGAGAAAGTTGGCGGAATTCTTTCGAAGAAAAATTGCTTCCGGCGTCGTGTATAATTTGATCTGGGGGCCCTTGATAGGTGTCGATCCAACAGCACCGTAAAGTATCCCAAACTGTACTTGAAGACATCTCTGTTAGAAATCTAGCGGCCCCAAAACTTGTAGATACGTCAACCACTTGCAGCGCTGGCTTTCCGTCGAGGTACATTATGTCAACTATTATTGTATGATTAAATTCGTAATCTTTTCCGAGCGTGAACTTAAATCTTTTTGGCCGCTGACTGTGCATTTGACATTGATGACACATTTTTGCAATATGATTGATTATTTTACTATCAACGTCATTGTACCCGGCTCTCTGAAGAATTCGTTCTAGTCTTCTCACCGACGGGTGTCCAAATCTCCTATGTAGTCGCTTTAATTCGGTTTCCGTCAAATAACATTGGGCCAATGTCTGTTCAATCTCTAAGAGCATGAAAGGGTGGCCCCATTTACGTACGATTGGCACACGCTTATTCCCTTGAACTAAGACGTTACGAAGGTTGTCCAAATATACTCCCATTCGGTCCATGTCTTGGACGCAGAAAAGGAAAAGTGTGTTTGTAGGCACGACATGAAATATTATTTCCCCCAGAGGAGTGTTTACAAGTGTTGTTCCTATTGATTCAGTAGTCCCTTTTCCAAATTTAATCTTATGCTTGCCTACTGTTGAAGTATCCAATTGTGTCATAGGCTTAAGTCGTTTGAGGGCTTCGAATTGCGGCTTGCCTGCTGTTGATACCCCGGCTGCTCTTGTATCTGGCATGATTCCCTGGAATTCATAGGATGAGTACCTATCCTTGAACGTAAACGATTCAGATCTTTCCTGAGAAATTATGTTCGAGGTTGGATCATTTCTGTGGTAGAATGCATCATCTTTTGTAAAGGTATGTTTCGTTGCTTGATCGTCGAGAATACTTAGAATCTCGATTCCATTTACAGCACCCATTTCTGTAAAAAACTGACCCTCTGTTCTCTCCTGATCCCCTTCTTCTGTTTCCATATTCAGGTCTGCGATTAATGCCTGAATTTCAGAGTCACTTGACCTATCGATTCCAGTGTCCAGACCCTCAAATTCGAACAAGAATTGATCAAAATTAGTCAAATGACTTTTGTCTGCGTATTGGCAGAATTTCTCGTACGCTTTGCGGCGGTCCTGAGAGGCATGTTTGGTTGACCAACATCCTATCTTTCGACAGACAAAACACCTCTTTTGCTGGTTTACTTTCCTAAAGTCCCTACGATCACTTGGAAAAGATCCTCTGTTTGTTTTTGACTCCTGCAGTTTATGACTATTATTTTAGCGTTGATTTATTCCACGACCTACGTACGTTCGGTCGGTCCAGTGGTTATCATGATTGTTTTCAGATGCAAAACTGGAGTGTTGGCTTTTCGATCTCTCGTAGGTGGCAATCGATGATCGCAACTCACTGCATACTCCTTCGAACGTATTTGCAGGTTTGTAGAGAGCAAGATTACAGGCTTTGATGCCTTGACAGGCATTGATAACTTGGTCCCTCAGCGTATGCTCAAACTGGTACTTTTCGGATAAGCCTTGTTGAATATGCTGTAGTCTGTCAATTGTTAATTGTAGACATTCTAGCTTTGATTTTTCAGGGTTGTTAGCAATTGTATTGAGTAGCGTTGTAGATCTCCACATTGTCATATATTCTTGACGTGACTGCTCTGTTTCGAAGTGCTCTTTAACCATTTGGACCATTTTTTCGAAGTCAAATCCCCGACCACTGATTGAATCGAAGTAAAGATCACTAGCCCGACCTTTAAGGATGACATGAAATACTTTATGGTAATCGCACTTGCTGATTTGAAGGATTTCACAACGTTTGTAGAATCGTAACAACTTTTTATCCAATATATCATCGGCACACCCATATTTTTCATTGTCATTATGGTATAATTTCATTAAATCCCCTAATGATTTTGCGTTGATTCTCTCTCTTTCATCTTGGTCTGGGAGAAATTTGCCCTTCTCACTATGCTCCGGTAATTTATCAACCCAATTTTGTACGTCAGATGGCGAATAATTACTACGATGGTGATCAAAATATGGTTGCGGTTGATTAGTGGAGATTTTCGGTCTTGCTAGTTCTTCTTCTAACTCTGGCGCAATCTCCTTAGTTTTTAATTGACACGATTCTTCCGGCTTTGTATTTATAGTTTCTCCATGTTTTGAATTGAAGATGCCGAATGTTTCGAGTTGTCGTGTAATTTCCTCGGTGGTCCATTTGGTAGGATTTTCTTCTGCAAGTGTTTGAAGAAGAGCATTTGACATATTCAGCCCCCGCCTTCTACCAACCCAGACTCCGTTTGCTAGTAGGTGGTCTCGAAGTTTCTGTATGACGCCTTTGTCTGTTGAATCTAGGAGTTGTTTTGTCCAGCCTTCAAAGTCCCCTTGAAATAACTCCCATAGCTGATAGTCCCGAAGTTTATTTCTTTTGTAAATTTTCAATCTCCATAGTATGTACGTATTCAAGGTTGATTGAGGTAGAGGACCTTTTAAATTGATCGGAAACCCCCACACCTCAGGCTCGATGTTAAATCCATCATATTCAAAAATTCCATTTTTATTGCCTGATTCACTTATCCGGCTTGGGAGACTTGCTGGGCCTTTCGGGTTGCTCATTTTTCTTTTCGTCTTGGCAGAAGTCAGAAGAATGATCTGAAATTCTATGACGGAGTTGTTCGCGTGATAGACGCAACTCGCGACAATTAGTTGTGGCCTGGGAAACAGCTGACAGCTAACTGCTACTGGAGCGAGTCTTGATAGCCTCTAGTATCTCGAAAGATGATCTCGATACTTAAGTTATCTTTTAGCACAGATGTCCTGTAATGACGATGACACAACAAGACACTGTCTCTTCGATAATACCTAGCTTCTCTGTGGTTGAAGATGACAACCACTGATCAGTGTCGATATCAACCGGATATCTAGTATTACTTTAAACGTATACGTTTACAGCGGGTAAAATCGTTACATTCTTCCTTTTCCTCTACGGCTGTTATGCTACTCTACTTATGAGACTCGACTAATTGTACGCTATTCCTAATTTGAAAAGTGATGTACCAACAGGAGATAAAGTTTGGCTGAATTTAAAATATTTTCAAACGCCTCAACTATCGAAAAGCTCTCCTGGATAAACGCAAAATATCAGGTTGTTAAAGTTATTGATTCTCACTCTGTGGAATTAAATACGCCATCTGGAATCTGGCCACGCTTTCACGTAGATTTACTGAGAAGAGCAGCCACGAACTCCTTGCCATCACAAACTATAGATGACATTCAACCTCCACCAGTATACCCTACCAATTACGACTTTCAACATCACAAAGAGGTAGACAAGGACGCCTGGGAACAAGTTGTTGAAAAGATCTTAAGAGCAGAGAGTAAGAAGATTGGAAAAGGTCGAAAACGATTATTGCTAGTGAAATGGAGAGGATTTGCCCAGCCGACATGGGAACCAAGAAAGAACCTAGATGATACAACAGCATTGGACGTATTTGAATCTATATACGGCAAAGGAGATGACGTCGGAGAAGATTCCGGTGCATTCATTGGGAGACGAAAGACAACCAAGAGGGAATTGCTTGAAAAATCAAGGTATACAACTACCACAGCCTTGCAAGTTGTCTTTAAAGAGGGGGATAATGTTACAGGCTGTTGCCTATACGGGTTGGAACCGGCGCTTATCCGGCCCCCATTAAGACGCTATTCTTGATTGGGTTAAAACTAAATTCTTGCTTATGTAATGTTTATACGCGGGTCGACGCGTTATATTTAAAGTAAAAAAGCCTCTGTAGCTAGCTTCTTCCCTTAGATAGAATATAGATTTATTCCAGACATACACTTGCAAAAGGCCATTGTAGAGTCCTGTTACACCAGGCTCTGCTTGAGAGAACGATCCGCACGGTGTACCACTGCACCAACCGACCCGACTGTACGGCATTGAGGTTCTAAAGATTTTTCACAATAGATGTTCTTTCTGTAGATTGAGCTAGGACAGGGTATCACGGGATCAAATTCCAACTTGGATGTAGTATTGCAGCCCTAAACATTGTTACTAAATAGCGTTGATTTTGTAGATTGAGCCGGTGGTTAGAAGGGCCATGAAATACAAAATTAACACTAATTAGCAACAATCTTGAGGGTTGAGCTCCTGCCAACTCCCCTTGGCACTAGTCTATTAGCTCATGGCCTAGTACAATAGAACCCCTCTTAGCTAATAGTGGGTCCCGGTATAAATGTTGAAAAGATTCATTGTAACTAGGACTTTTATATTTGCAACACCTACCCTTACAGGTCATTATGCGTGCAGGGGCAAGTATTGCAAATATCAACGGTAAAATTTCTATGAATCTCTTCAGTAATTATACCGGGATCCACTATTAGCTAAGAAGGGTTCTACTGTATTAACACAAGTCCGTGGTATGAATTTTCTCTCGATATACGTCCACGGAGTTTAGAACGTGATGTAAGCGTAAAACACTAGTGGGAGTTGCCGATGAAAATCATCGTTTCCAATCTTCCTAAATTTTAACTACGTTCAGCACCACGACCCACACCACGTTGACATGATAATACAGCAGAGCGAAAACTACAAGAGGGGAAAAAATGTTCGTTACAGGCTCATGTCTTCATATTCTGGCGAGATAGGGAAGTAGTATTTGACGTCTCCAATTTTTTTTATCATTCCCAGAACTATTTCGTAATTCGGAACTTATTGACTGTGTACCGAGACTTGGTAATTTTGAAGCGACCTGACACCACGAGACTCGCCAGGAGTGTGGGGGTGCAACATACAGATGGCCGTACGGGTACGCAAGGACTTTAAGTGTATGGGTCTATTACGAGTACACCTGATCTAACACACACTTTTAATAGCTCTCTTCTACATGTGACTGTAATTTGCTTCACTCATACCGGTAGTCGGCGAATGTAAATCGTTCTCGTAAAGAATTACACACCACCTAAAGAGCCAGTGTCGCGAAAATATCTGTCCTTACCAACACGGATTAGATGTCCCTGGTGAGACATTATTACCTCTACGGATTATTAGCCAAGTGGAGTAAAAGACGGAGGACCAATGAAGTTCACCACTCCGATTCTTTGAAAAGCTTACTTTTGTACGAACACCTCAATACGACTAGTATATGCAACACTGCTACTGCTGCTACTAGATTTTTTGTCCAGAATCATTTCGATCATCTTCTCAATACTGGTAGAGGCCGGTTGATTGGTTGACACGTACCTTACGAGTAGGTACAGTAAAACCCCTCTTAGCTAATAGTGGATCCCGGTATAATTACTGAAGAGATTCATAGAAATTTTACCGTTGATATTTGCAATACTTGCCCCTGCACGCACAATGACCTGTAAGGGTAGGTGTTGCAAATATAAAAGTCCTAGTTACAATGAATCTTTTCAACATTTATACCGGGACCCACTATTAGCTAAGAGGGGTTCTACTGTAGTACTTGTAACAGGGTTTAACATCAAACAAATATTCTAGACCAGGAATTAAGTATTGATATTTTAGCTCAGCTAAGATAAGAGAACAAATAACTCTCTGAATATTTACAAAAACGAACACGTAAACGTAATATCTCTCATAAACTTGAGTGCTATACGTCTTCTCAGAACTATAATTTTGTCATTCTCCATATCTTATGTCAAAATCTACCTCAGCGAGGAGTTCCGCAGGGGGATCTGAACCTTGCTGATCCGGGTCGAAAGCTCTGGACAATTGTCACTTTCCGACCATACGGAGTATGTAGAAAAATTTCTCGCCGGAAGCCAAGACAGTCCGAGGTCACTTTGGATATCATATCATACGTAGAACACCTTCCTATTCGCTAGCCAGCTTCATTTCGCTTTTGTTGGCTATCATTAAAGTTGAAACAAACACGATTTGTGTCTATCTTTTCAGTTAATTAACAATATAGAGAGAAAAAGTGTGGATACTTTACTCCGACATCTGAGATAAGTATCACTCGGTAAAATCATATTCCGAGCTACTCATTCAGACAGATGATTGGTCATTTAGAGTACATATATTGCAACGGATTGATTGTTGACAAGGCCAAAGGAGGAATCACTTATGAGTTAGCAGTAGTCGCTATTTCGTAACAATTATACGAAGTTTTGTTAGACATTGATCAGTTAGAAGGCGCGGAAACGTCGGGTAATTTCTATTGACTGAGCTAGCCAGTAAAAGACCTTGATTATCTCTCAGCCGTGATGGCACATGGTTAATTAGCCATTTCCAAAGACAGACATACTATGCTTCATGGGTAGATTTGGCACAGTGGCTCCAAGACAGGGGTGTTTAATGGGTCTATTAGTCCTAGTTAAGAAAGGCGTGCCCCGCTTTAATTAAATGGCAAGGATAATTTGTATGGTGATTTTACCATACGGTTAATTTTGCACATTTAAGCGAGCTCCTAGAACTAAGCCTCTTTTGAACATTTTAATTATCTAACTACGAAATCTACAAATATGGCGGAAAGAATTTAGAGACTAATACTTAGTTAGGCCTCCGTCGTCATCGATTACGACCTGACATCTGTCATGCATGCTTTCGATGAGATCTGTAAGTTCTTGTGTACACACAGAATCCCACGCCTCCTTTACGATCGCACGAATTTGATCTGACGACCGCCGCTTGCCCCCATTCAAATCCGGATACTTGTATTCGATCTTATATTTCATGATTTTCCAGACGTGTTCTATGGGGTTGAGGTCGGGCGAATAAGGGGGCCAATCAATAGAAGTGATTGACCTCTCCTCGAACTCTTCCATCGTCCTCGCGGCAACGTGGGGAGGAGCGGTGTCCTGCATGCGGAAAGCCCGGGTCTAAATCTAGTCATGCCGTCTAAAGGAGGTACTATCTCAGAATAGCTTGAGGAAGTGATATTCCCCCAATCCTTCTCCCAAAACTGAGAGGGACCTTTTTCAGACCCCGGAAAGGACGCCCAAAACATCCAACCAATCTTCTTCATGATTGTCTTAACAATACAATTAATGTCATGTTCCTCTCCTGGCTTGATAAAGTTTTTAGTTTTGGTGAGTTATCCAAGCTGGACAGTAAGATACTAACCTTTCTGGTAGCCCAGCGTCTCGAATGATGGCCATCTGTTGCCCAAGTTTCATCTGACCAAAGGATGGACATCCACTGCTCAAGGGTCCGATCGATGCGGGCTTTTGCCCATTCTCTTCGCTTCCTTCTAATCTCAGGAGATGTAGTAGGCTTATTCAACACTGTGTAGCGCTTAAAACCCCTTTTCTCAAGTTCACTCTTTACCACTCTCTCACTCACGCCCAAGTGCTTGAACGGTTCATTTGCAAGTTCAAAGTAGGTCATTTGTTGGTTTTCAGGAGATTCTTTGATGAATTCCTTGATCTTACCGTTATCTTCGGATGAAAGCGATGGACTTCGACCACGAGCTTTCTTGGGCGTCACTGAACCGCGGCGAAGAGAGTAACCAACTTGCTTTCGCGAAATGTTGAGTTGGGCTGCAATTTTTGATTGATTTATGCCAGCGTCGTGAAGCGCTTTAATCTATGCTATTTAATATTTCTGTATCATTCTCTTGGCTAAATATTCGCCTTTATGCACTGATCTCTGCTTAAACGTTTGGATGAGGGCGTGGAAGGGGTATTTGAGGTTGATCCATCTATTTTAAAGACAACTCAGCCAACTGGATCGTCAGCCTGCAGGTTAACATAGTTCTAATTTTACTGACAAAAAATCTGTGTATGATAGGCGAAATAAGTATGGAGCTTTCAAGATCAAAATTAATGAAAATATGATAATGATGGTTGTCGCAAAGTCGATATTGAAATAGGCTCTGTGGAGGTTATCGTTGGAAATCATAGACACTCTGAATTATCAGGCAGCAGTATCATGCCCCTGTCTAGTACACCCACTAGTATGGGTTAACCCCTGAAGCGAGGTTTGGCCCCACTGTGCCCTTGTAGTGGTGGTTATTCATGCTATGTAGAGTCCAAGACTATTATTTCACTAGGGCTCCTCTCTGACCCAGGCCACACCTTCTACAGTGCTCCTATCCCCTTTTACCTCGAACCTAAGATCATTGATACATTGACCCAAGACGGGTGGCCATTTAGCTCAGTATTTACCCGTAGAATTCAACCACCTTTTCTACGGAACCTTCTGCTCAAAAAAAAATTGAAAAAGAGCAGCCATGGAAACCGGTACGCGGGAAAAAGTCTCAAAAAAACCTGCAACTCCAGCCAGGCGAGGCCTAGACACCAGAGCCACACGAGGTGCGTATCCCCATCTGTATCTCCTTAATATCCCATAGTCCAGATATCTTCCTTATACCAACACCACCAGCGCTCAGGTAGCGGTGCTCTTTCCTCGGGAGACAGTATAATGCCAGAATATCTGTAGACAGTGAGAATTCATCTTGGTAAAAAGGGCCAACTTAGTCTGATCCATCACCATCATAACGGGAGCTGGGTACGCCCCGGAAACTCATCTGGGTGACTTTTCCTCCGCGACCAAGTATTGCGTGTTTCTGTTGGCTGTGAAGATAAACGCCATGTTTGTAGGGGACACCACCTACAGGTAGAAACGCCATCTTCGTCCCCCCCACTGTGCCCTTCTTACTCTAGCAGCAGAGTAAGCAGTGGCTAAGTCCTGATCTGAACATCTTAATCTTTAGACACGGAAATATGTTTTCATAATAGATGTCCAGTCATTGCTCCTCTTTAAATCCTAGGGCTAAACTTAGATTTTATCACCGCCGTAATTTCTCTTCAGAACCTTCACTCCTTAGGAGATGCTTTATTTTCTTGAGCAGATTTGACTGCCTGACTACAGTAGATAATTGCCCAGCAAGAACAAGTTTTTTCCAAAGAATTATCCAAATAGACGTTTTTGTCTGATCATTATGCTTCATGGCTCTAACACCCACAATTTCTACATTGCGGCCTTTTTGTCCTTAAGACTGAAGGTAAGTTGTTGAGGACAAGAGATCAATATGGGAATAAATCTTCATGAACGACTCGTGAGGCCGACTGATCGAAAAGTACGTGTCGAGCTGTTTTCTTTTCCCGTTCTGTTGTGCTGACTCGGTTATGACTCAAGGATATCTGGAGTTTGAAGCTTATGGATAACGTGCCAAGTGACAGAGTTGCTGAAACTAATGAGTCATGTATAACATCTTTTTTTATACAATAATAGAACTCGCATTGTAGTTTCATAGTAGGCATCGGATATTTGATATTGGAGGAAAGATGTATATAGATACTGCCATAGTCAGAGCAGCAAGAACAATAGTCTCCATCGTGACCATCAAGGCGATATTCCATCCACTATACGCATTCAGTATAATCATTTATATCGTACTTACCATTCATTCACACCATTGACTATTCCATCGAAGGACAGCTCAATCACTAGACAAGTCGCCAACCACTCCACATCCCCATTTAACTTTATAACACGTTCAAGCCCCACGATGTTTGATATCGGGAATTTTTGATAGGATTGCTATACTCAAAATCCCTGGGCTTCTAGACACTGGACAATCTCGTGTCCTATGCTTACCTCGTGTCAATCTTATGGCATACGGTAGCACGAAGCCAGAAACGGCAGCTTCATTAAGACATCCATGTCATCCTCTCAGTTATGTCTTGGCTAAACATTGAAGCTTGTTTCTTGATATATAGGGCGACAAGAGTAAGTTAACGAAGGTTAGAGAATAAGTTATGTGCACTATATTTATATGTTTATACTATCGGAATAAACAGAATTTACTACCTAACCTTCGTTAACTTACCCTTGTCCCCCGGTATATGTTTTGTTCCAGAGGAAATTGATGTGGTCGTATTCTAATTTCCATTGCTGGTAGTTCTCGTCTGCTGAATAAATATAAGAGCTCGGGATAAGTGTTGTATATAGTCATATCGTAATGACGATAGAACTCAAAAAATTCGACAATATTTTGATCTTCTCAGGTTTAAGGTGTTACAAGTCTCCGTGATTCATTTACACCTACTTACTCAGCCGTGTTGCAGCGCCCAAAATTTGGAGGTTCCGTTAAACATGACTTTGTGGTTTTACCTGTCACTCGCAGGTTGCTCAAGGTAAAATGAAGAAAAAAGATGATGGAGTACAAGCTTTTTGAAATATTTCCCTCGTGAGCTATCCAGATTAAGTTAAAGCGCTTCATTTCTAAAGTAAGGGCATTAATTAGTTCCGATATTGCAGTTAAAGTTAATACGATAGCGGAACTAATTCACGTTTTTGCGTGATCGACAAATTAATTTAACCTTTTTTGGACAATTATTTTTTTAAATCATTGTTGTGTATGCAGCCATACGCTATGATACGAATGGCACTGATACAGTAGATGGAGCAATGACTTAACTTGATATCAGAAGCACTCACACCCAAATATCATTTGAAGACATACTCTGATACTACGGTATTAATCGTGTATAGGCGCTAAAATTCGACTTTTACAGGGTATATAGGCTTTTACTAACTTGAATTAGCATGACGATAAGTAGATCTCCCCACCTAATCTTTAAATTTGTATGGCAAAAATTTCACAACGAAATATTCGTTGGTTTTGCTTTTTTGGTCCATTATAGCCCTCTATTCACTTTTTAATTCATTAATACATTTCATAAATAAATTATACTTCTATCAAGCTAATAATTTACATATCCGCCTTCAGCTTCGTAAACGGCTCTGATTCTTCGGGGCATCGAATCTATCAGTTTCTCCAAGTCATCCCCATTAAACCCCAGATCCCACGCCTCGTTCACTATTTGACGAAGATGCCCTTGACTCCGCTGCCACCATTGATCCAAAGCTTGATAAAGACGCTCCATGTACGCTTTCATATAACTCCACAAAGTTTCTATCGGATTTAAATCAGGAGAATATGGCGGCCACTCCATTAGAGAAATATTCCTCCTTTCAAACTCACGCATAGTTTGCCTCGACTTGTGAGGAGGGGCGTTGTCCTGCATCACATCTAGTCCTGGTTCCCGAAAGACCGCACTCTCTATGAGAGGCACTATCCTCTCGCAGTAACTGGCCGCAGTGATATGGCCCCACTCCTTCTCCCAAATCAGGCAAGGCCCCTTCTGTCGTCCAAAGAAAGATCCCCAGAACATCCACCCAACTCTCCTCCGCGTCTTGGCTAGGACACAGGTATCTTCGTACTCTTCCCCAATCTTTGACTTAAACTTAGCTCAAGGGAACTCTAAATCTTAGGAGCCTTTAAGGGACTACTGACCTTTCTTGTGACCCAACGATCACTTTGCCGACCATTCATAGCCCAAGTCTCGTCGGACCAGAGGACTCTCATCCAATGTTCCTTCCGCCAGTGGAGATGTATTCTGGCAAACTCATATCTCTTCAGTTTGTTGACTGAAGAGATAGGAGGTTTTAATCGTGCAATCCTGCGTGCATATCCCCTCTTTGCCAGTTCACGTCGGATCACATTCTCGCTCACACCAAAGTGCCGAAATATAAAATGTGCAAGTAGGAAAAATGACATCCGACGATTTTCCGATGATAAACAGACGAAAAATTCTATTTCATCGACCTGGGAACTACTTAGAATAGGTGGCCTACCACTGGAGTACTGAGGCTCGGTATTTTCAACGCTCATGGTGTATTGTACCTGTCGCCATGTAATCCCAAGGCGTTGAGAGATTTTGACGTAACTGTGTCCCTCACTGGCCAAGGTTCTAACCTGCACATGTTACTCTCTTAACCTTATCAATTTGTAGATTTCAGACTTACTTGAATACGTTGAGTTTGTGTTAGGCGTTTTGCATAAGTAGGAGATGCTGATGATGGAGAAGGTTGTTGAGGTGAATCCATCTTTGCGGCAATATAGTACAGTAAATTAAAATCTTCTAAAGTAGTTGACTTAAGGTTCAGATGCACTCACATGAAGTAAAAATTAGACAGATGAATGAAATAAAAGTATGCCGTTGAGCAAAATAATAGTAAATAGCTGACAATGATTTAAACGAAACGACCTCAGGTGTGCGCGAGTGAAGAAAGGTGCAGGCATGAAGGTGGGCGTTGGACTTCATATACAGATGCATATCTCTTATGCCTTAGGCCATAAGATTTTAAAATTTGAAGCTAACAGGGATACTGTGGATCTATCGTGAGGTAACCTGGAATATCACCACTTTATCTCCACTTTATCCCCGCTTTAACCCCTGTACCCTATAAGAAGCGGATCAACGAACAATACCCTATCATGAGAGTAACTCAAAGTCAGGCGCCTTAAAGCCCTTTCACCCCTCAACCGTTTATGTCTGCCGCAGGAATGCATTGCAGCCACCCACGACTATCTAGTGTACCTGTATTATCGTCACATACATGACCAGGCGAGAAAAGTGGAAAGAGTCTTGCCGGATTCGAATCAACTTTCTCTTGTCTCAAGTGGGCATGTGCCTTGGCTATTTAGATTCAACTTGGGAGAACGGCCTGGACGGTGTACCACACCACCATCCGACCAGACTCTATGATTGGATGTGACTCTTCACAGATATTATTTACAAAGCCTGATAATGTACGGGTTGCCCCCCCGGGACGTTTTAGCGCCTTTTGGTGATTTCTTCAACCACCAAAAGGCGTCGAAATGACAGGTGGATAGGTGGGGGTGGGCAGCCCGTATTTGATCAGGCCTTGTACATCTAATTCTTGTTTTCAACATTAGTTATCAGCGATTCATCATTTGTTTCCAGAACGCTATTTCTTTCTGTTAAAAAAAATCCAAAAAATTCGAGAAGCAAGTGGACAGAAAAATAAGGCAGAGTGCTGCCTAAGTGGCTGAATAGAGCTAACTCCGGATTTGGGTGTGGAGATTTACCGGGATACTTACCCGCTGATGTGATAAGGTTCTGAATATGTTCTGTATGCTTTCTCTCACTAGTATCGAACGAAGTTGTACAACATTTCTACACAATTCCAACGTCTTACCGAAATGACGGGTTTTTTCTAAGAGCCATAAACGTGTTTTCGTCTAATAAATAAGGCTCCGTTAATTATTTCATAGAAAGATGAACGCAGAATTTATGATGAGTTAAAAGAAACAACATTTTCTAAAGTACTTGTAGTAGGCAACACCGTCTTCCATAGCACCAAAGTGTGATCCAACTATCACTCTGCGACTTCCACAAACCCGAGCAAGAGTGTCTGCGTAGGTGATCAGGAATCGGCGCGAAATATCGCGCAAATTGATTGCGGAATTACAGCGTCCTGATTATGCTCAAAATTGATTACAAATACCTAAAAGACGGGTTGGTAACGGGCTTTGTTTACAAATCATAGTACATGTAGCTCCGGAATCGCCGAAAAGTGGAGAAGATACCTTTCCAAAATGTAGTAAATCTTGTTACGCAACGCAGTAAGATAATTTTCTGATCCCCGCTCGTCCTACTGGTAATTGTACTAGAAGATTAAAAACCCATCGAACTCATCTTAAACAGCACCACGCACCGACACCCAAAGTTGTAACCTAAAGTAATATCAGCGATAAATCGTCGCAATGGCGACATCACCAACCCGCGTGACGATACTAGGCAAGGAGGATATTATCATCGATTTTGATATATGGGGGAAGTTCATCGTTCAGGACCTAATTGCAAATATACCTTCGACAACATACGTCATACTCACCGATACAAATCTATCATCTCTTTATGTACCATCGTTCCAGCAAGTATTTCATGATCATGTTTATAAAATGGAATCCCCGCCGCGGATTTTATCATACGAGATTCCGCCAGGAGAGAGCTCCAAGGGACGAGAAACGAAGGCCGAAATTGAGGATTGGCTACTATCACAAGATTGTACGAGAGATACAGTTATCATTGCACTTGGAGGAGGAGTTATTGGCGACATGATTGGTTATGTGGCAGCAACTTTCATGAGAGGTATACGTTTTGTGCAAGTTCCAACAACCTTATTAGCTATGGTAGATTCATCAATTGGTGGTAAAACAGCAATTGACACTCCAATGGGCAAAAATCTGATCGGCGCATTCTGGCAGCCACAAAGAATCTATATCGATCTCCGATTCCTTGAGACTTTGCCTTTCCGTGAATTTATCAATGGTATGGCCGAAGTCATTAAAACTGCTACAATCTGGAATGAAGTCGAGTTTAGTGCCCTTGAACAGAATGCGAATCTCATCATGTCGACTATACGTGCAAAGTCCATAGATCCAGCGCTTCGCTTAGATTCCATCCGGCCTATATTGTTACGTATTGTAGAAGGTTCAGTGCGTGTAAAAGCAGAAGTAGTATCGAAAGACGAGCGTGAGTCCGGACTCAGAAACCTCTTGAACTTCGGGCACTCGATTGGTCACGCTTACGAAGCCATTCTCACGCCCCAAATACTTCATGGTGAGGCTGTAGCCATCGGAATGGTCAAAGAAGCAGAGTTATCTCGTCATTTAGGAACGTTGTCCCCTGGAGCTGTCGCACGCCTAACAAGATGTATCCAAGCTTACAATCTCCCCACTTCACTACAGGATAAACGAATACAGAAAGTAACAGCTAGAAAACCTTGCTCTGTCGATGTTTTGCTCAAAAAAATGGGAATCGATAAGAAAAATGATGGAAGAAGAAAGAAAATTGTCTTACTGTCCTCGATCGGGAAGACGTATGAGCCAAAAGCCTCCGTTGTTGAAGATAAAGCCATTAGAGTTGTCCTATCTAATGGAATCGAGGTCAACTCTAGTGTGCCAAGGGCCCTAAAGTCTAAGATCGTTCCACCTGGATCAAAGAGTATTTCAAATCGGGCTCTCTTACTTGCAGCATTAGGAACTGGATCTTGTCGCATTAAAAATTTACTTCACTCTGACGATACTCACTACATGCTCAATGCAATTTCCAAGCTCGGGGGCGCTTCGTTCTCTTGGGAAAATGCTGGCGAGGATTTAATAGTTCATGGAAAAGGAGGTGAACTACGAGCCAGCCGATCAGAGCTTTATATTGGAAATGCGGGAACGGCATCTCGTTTTCTGACTACTCTCGCCGCTCTTTGCAAACCATCAACTGTTATTACCACAATACTCACGGGCAATACACGAATGAAAGCCAGACCGATTGGCCCACTTGTAGACTCTCTTCGAGCCAATGGTGTTGATGTTAAGTATCTTGAAAAGGAACACAGCCTACCACTTAGTATAGCTGCTTCGGGTGGGTTTTCTGGGGGTAACATTGAGCTTGCTGCGACCGTTTCGTCCCAATACGTCTCTTCACTATTAATGTGCGCTCCATACGCTAAAAAACCAGTCACATTACGACTTGTTGGCGGAAAGCCAATCTCTCAGCCATATATTGATATGACTATTGCGATGATGGCTTCTTTTGGGGTCAAGGTGATTGCCTCGACGACAGAAAATCACACTTATCATATTCCTCTGGGTATTTACTCAAATCCAACTGAGTATGTCGTTGAAAGCGACGCGAGTTCAGCAACTTACCCCCTAGCAATTGCGGCTATATCCGGAACAACTTGTACAATACCAAATATTGGCTCTAGCTCCTTACAGGGAGACTCGCGCTTCGCAGTAGAAGTTCTTAGACCGATGGGATGTGACGTAGTCCAAACCGAGTACTCTACCACCGTTACCGGTCCTGAACCTGGTAGCCTGATTGCCATTCCTGAAGTTGATATGGAGCCCATGACGGACGCATTTTTGACAGCAACTGTACTTGCTGCTGTTGCTAAAGGTACAACTAGGATACGAGGAATAGCTAACCAGCGTGTCAAAGAATGTAATCGTATTGCAGCTATGATAACCCAACTTGCCAAATTCTCGGTAGTTTGCCGGGAACTTGAAGATGGTATTGAAATCGACGGACAGCCGGCTTCAACCTTAGTAAGTCCCCCTGACGGGATTGATTGTTATGATGATCATCGAGTGGCAATGAGCTTTAGTGTTTTTGCTACAGCAGTACCAGAGGCGACTTTGATCAGAGAAAAAGAATGTGTGGGGAAAACATGGCCTGGATGGTGGGATGTATTATCCCTATCATTCAAAGTAGATTTGATCGGCAAGGATGTAGAGGTTGAGCAGTCAAAATCAAAAATTACTCCTCTGGGATCGAATAAGTCTATATACATAATTGGAATGCGAGGTGTGGGTAAGACCACCATTGGGAGATGGTCAGCTTCAGCTCTTCAGAGGCAATTTATCGACCTCGACCTTGAGCTGGAGCGAATCGCGGGCTGCACTATTTCTGAGCTTATAAAAGCCCGAGGATGGGAAGAATTTAGAAAAGCCGAAGCATCCTTGCTTCAACAAACGTTATCAGAAAAGAGAGACGGATACATCTTTTCGTGCGGGGGAGGGATGGTTGAAACTCCCAAGGCACGAGAACTACTTATCAACCATACCAAATCTGGAGGAATTGTTATCTATTTGCATCGAGATGCGGAGCAGATCATGACCTTTCTACAGACTGATAAGACGAGACCAGCCTACCTCGAAGATACTATGAACGTCTATTCCAGACGACGTCAATGGTATCAAGATTGTAGTAACTTCCAGTTCAATAGCACCAGTTTTAGCGACACCACTCCGGACTCTGCTAAAGAACCCTTCATTCAATTTATTTCATTTATCACTGGACGAGGTAATTACTTTGAAGAAATTAAGAAAAAAAAGTATTCCTTCTTTGTCTCGTTGACAGTGCCAGACGTTTCTAAAGTGGTAAATCTCCTTTCTGCTGTTGTCGTAGGAGTAGATGCTGTGGAGCTACGTGTCGATCTGCTGCATGACCCAAGTACAGAATATGGTATTCCATCTCTTGATTTCTTAAGCCTTCAAATTGCTTATTTGAGAACTTTAACGCGTTTGCCTTTGATTTTCACGATCCGCAGCGCTAGTCAAGGTGGAAGGTTTCCCGATAAGTCGTACAAAGAAGCACTTCAGCTTTACAGAGCTGCATTAAAGATGGGGCTTGAATTTATTGACTTGGAGATCTCACTTCCAGAGGAACTACTTCAAAATGTTACTGAGAGTAAAGGTTACTCCAAAATCATTGCCTCCTATCATGATCCAAAAGGCCGACTTTCATGGAAGAACGGCTCCTGGATTCAATACTACAACAAAGCACTCCCGTATGCTGATATCATCAAACTTGTCGGAGTCGCCAAGAATATAGAAGATAATTTTGATCTTGCTAATTTCAAGGCCAAAATGATTGCAGCACACCCTATTCCCCTTATCATCATAAATATGGGTTCGCGGGGTAAGCTTAGCAGGATTTTAAATGCTTTCATGACACCAGTTTCTCATCCAGCACTACCATTTAAAGCTGCACCCGGCCAGCTTTCGGTCACCGAGATTCACCAAGGTTTATCCCTCCTAGGAGAGATCGAGCCGAAATTTTTTTTCCTCTTCGGAAGTCCGATATCAGCTTCAAGGTCTCCCGCATTACATAATACCCTTTTTAGACAAGCTGGCCTTCCCTATGAATATTCTCTCCACGAGACAGACAATGTAGATGATGTAAAAGAGCTGATTCGATCTGCCGATTTTGGCGGTGCTTCGGTTACAATGCCGCTCAAGATTAAAATTATCCCCCTGCTTGATATCATCACCGATGCTGCCCAAATTATCGGAGCTGTAAATACAATTATCCCCAGAACAAGTGAAAATGGCCAGAAGACTCAGCTAATCGGCGATAACACCGACTGGCTTGGTATGAAGCATTCTTTGATATCGGTATCATATGCAGCGACTTTCGCCGACTTACTCGGCAGCGCCCTAGTCATCGGAGCTGGAGGGACCGCTCGAGCTGCCATTTACGCTCTCCAGTCTCTCGGCCATTCGCCCATCTACGTAGTCTCTCGCACCCCTTCCAAGACGCTAGACATGATAGCCTCCTTACCTACTACCTTTAACCTCGTGGCCCTCAACTCGGCGTCGGTCGCTGAACAGCTGGTCGACGTACCACGGGTTGCCATCGCTACCATTCCTGCTGATAAGCCGATCCAGCCGGACATGCGCGAAATCTTAGCTATCCTCCTACACCACCCCAAAGCTGTAAAGGGCCAACAGCGCACCATGATTGAGATGGCCTACAAGCCCAGCTTGACCGCTCTCATGCAACTTGCTCGCGATGCTGGCTGGGTCACGATTCCTGGCTTAGAAGTGCTTAGTGCTCAAGGTCTTTATCAGGTAAGTCATTCGTTCCGTCACCCCCTATACTCGACGTAGTGGAACTTGCTAACCCACCTACTAGTTTGAGAAATGGACGGGCATCACACCACTCTACAAAGTTGTTCGTACTGCGGTGATGGAAGATGATGAATGAAAGTAATACGGGTTGTCTTTACACTAGTTTTCTTCTCACCAAATATGGTCTATGTAAATCTCAGATTCATATCTAATGAAGGTGTAATGTCGCTGGGCTTTAAAATTACATAGGTGTCTACCATTGATATACCGACTTTCCCTAGAGCTGATCCTGCCATGCCTGTGCCAGTTTTTTTCCTGATGTAACAAAATGAAATGCGCCGTCGTTATTCGTCAACACGGTCCACCATGACTTGCATGTGAAACTTTACGGCACGGCGCGCAAACCACCCATTTGCAAAAAAACGCTTCAAATAAAAAAGATTGGTACCCGCCCAATGATGAAACGGGCCACATTTCACCAACAGCTGTGACTAAGCATCGTTAGTCATCTTTGTCTCTCAAGGAACATATCTCATTCGCAAACTTACGATTTTTTTATAAAACAACCTCACCCACGGACCCTTTGGCCACTCCACCTCTCTTCCCCGAATAGATCATCAAAAAAATTTCGGGCCCGCCGATCATTACTTATTTTGGGTAGAGATGCAGGTTGAAAGGGTTAACCATAGCTTATTGTTCACTTGAGCGAGCGTCGTCGTCGCCGAATTGTCCTGCCCGGCGCGTTGGGATGCACAATACGCAAGTGGCGTGTAAGAGCATCATTTCTACTGAAACTTTTGATATCTTTGCAATAAAGACAGTGCACCTTTTTTCTATGGGAATTATGGATTGTATCTTCATGTCGTGTAAGGTCATATGGACGCGAAAAATATGCGTTACATTTCTTGCCGGTTACTGGATTGTATCTCTCACACTACAGATTTGTCTGAGCTTGCTTTTTCTTGAAGCGGCATGTTGCTGCGGAGAAAGGTAAAAAAAATGGATGAACGAACCTTATGAGGACCAGCCTGAGAATTCCGTTGTATCACTGGGGTCATACCATTACCATTAGCCCCGCAAATTGCTGCTGCTGCTGCAGTCGCTGCCGCCGACGGATTTCGGTGGCTCTCTTTTTTGTGGTGCTGCAACTTTGCTGGTGTTGAAAATCGGAGCGTGCAGCCGTGGTAAGTGCAGGTATACGTTCCTATATCAGCTTCCACTTTTAAAGGTACTTCGACTCTTGGGGCTTCTGCTTCTACCGGAAGTTGCTGCGCAGAGAAGTCTATGTTAATGTTAGAAATATTGTTAGTCTGTTGACAAGCCGTTGGTATACAAGAAAGCTGCTGCTGCTGTACAAACGAATCGTCACCGTTAATTGTCGCATACTGTTGGACTGGAAAGAGCGGCGCCAACGACTCGTTATTTTCATGGTAGGTCAGCTCAACATCTCTGGGTGAGATAGTGGTGATTTCGGTAGGACTAGACAGCACTGTTGAACTTCTGCGGAGTTGATCTTGAATCACTTGCGCATCGCTTTCAGCTTTTTGCTGCTCACGAAGCTGTGCAGCTGTTCCGAACCGTAGACCTAGTGGATTATTCAAAAAGATACCCGTCGGTGCTAGGGCTGAGCCATTTCGAAACGGGGTGCTCTCTTGGCCAGCCAAGAGCAAAGAGGCCTGTGAACTCCCGTTTAGATGCTGGTTTGCAGCAAATTTTAGCCTCCTTTCGAATAAATCATTCTGGGACGAGGACGGCGTCAGTGGAGTAGTTTGAAGAATACTTCTACCATAATTGTCGTCCTCGAATTGCTGAGGGACGGAAATGTTGTTGATAGCAGTCATATTTTTATATTCTTGGTCGCACGGCTTGAAATTTTGATTTGACCAGGTGGATGGATAGTCTATAAAAGGTGGAAGATCCTCATCTGACTTCAGTGGTGTAATCGGTGACCCTTGTACTATGTATGGAGACCCTAGGAAAACTTTCTGATCATTTTTCGATTTTCCGGAGATGTGGGGTAGACTTGAGCAATAGTCCAGCGATTGATACGCTTCAGATAGCGGGGTAACTGGGTTAGGGTTGAAAATCTGCATGGGATAGCAGTCGAAAAAAGATGGGTCAGTGTTGAATGTGTAAATATCATCACTAGCCGCGTGAAAGTATGACGACGATAGGCTTGGCCAAATGGGACATTGCGACTGCTGAATGGTAAACTGAGACTGTTGAGACTCGCTATCAACGATTAGAGGATTAAACTCGTAAAATTGTTCGCAATGGTTCGGTATTGAAGCCAACATATTCCCCCTTGGCTCTGATAGAGTTACAGTGCACCTTCAATCATGTATGATCGAAAAGTGATAAAAATGTATGATTAGATGATCTTTGCGTCTATTTTTAACAAGCACAATAATAAATGAAATAAAGATAAATAAGGTAATTAAATATATTATTCTCGTAAATATCAAAGAAATGAATAAAGAGGGGAACTACAAGAGGTAGCACTAGAATTCTGGACCTGGTCCACTACTTAATAGAAGCACTCTTCGGAGAGTTGGACAACCCGATTTTAAGCTTAAGATATCTGCAAGATAAGCGAGGTCCGGGTGGATCTGCTGCAAGATAGAAAAGATCCGGATTGTCTTGAATTTAATCCCTGACAGAGCTTGTCAACTAATGCAACTGTCGGCGTTCTCCTAAGAACTTGTCTGCTAAAACTGGTATGTTTATTTAGTGCCATTCAAAGGAACGATGGGGTGCCTGTCGATCGCACGGGATCTTTGACTTTCTCAGGGAATGAAGCTTTTGACTACTTGTGGCTGATATCCCTGATCTATCACAGCCACATTTACGGGAAATGCACGAGCCATTTAATGACCCGGGTACAACGTTCATGAAAATCTGAAGCAAAATTTTCCTTTTTCCCCTGACTTGGGCCCTGATTTACACGGCATATTAGACCCTGATCTATTTAAGTGGATTATGGCCTGTGTGACTTGAGTCGACAAGTTTCTCTGAAGCATTTAGCTAAAATCAGCTCGTTAGGTTTAGAACATGTATTAGTATTCTAGTGGACTTATTCCATCATACTCCTCTTCTGGGATGTCTATTTTCCCTAGTTCCATACAAATTGGGTTGGGACTAGGGAAAGAGTACATCCCAGAAAGAAAAGTGGTGATAGTTGAAATTGCTCAGAGTTGGCTCATATTCTCAAGGACCTTGAACTTTGAAGCTGATAAATGTATTATCTTGAGTAGTTATCATTAAATCATTTGGAGAGCTGAGAGAAGTCACAGCACGGTGATATTGGTATTGATCGATGATAAATTAAACGAGAGGCCCTCGACAATTGTTTTCCACTAGTTGCTTACTAATCACTTCAAGTCTGCAAAATTTGGTGCTAGAGAGGGCAGACCATGCGTAACAAATTTAATTCTCTAACGATTCAACCAACTTCTGAACTAGCTCGTTCATCTCATCTCTCAAAGTTTCATCATGGTTCTTGCTCCTGGAAGCTCGTTCAAGCAGCTTTGGTATAGATGGAAGACTTTGAAGTTACCGTGGCGTAAACAATTCCTGGTTGGTGAGTTCCGTTTCATCAACGCTTCAGATACGCGTTATGCCGTCCTTTCTTTGCTACGTCGAGCCTGACCTATCGTCAGGTCTTGATCTCCAAGGAAATACATACTGGGAGTTTCGTGATAGCTTGTTCTCCCCTTCCAATCGAATGCGTCGCATTGTAAAGTTTTCGCAGCCAACGACACATTATAGTGACGTTCAAATCTCCCCTCAATGGCACCAATGGCTTCGCCACACCCGGGCCCAGCCGCCTGGTCTAGCCGAACTTTCCCAAGATATTTTGCGCCAGGAGCAACTCAAGTCTCTTGCTGCCGCTGCTGATGCACGATGGGCTACAGAGTCCAGGGAGAATAGCCTTCCAGACCCCTCCCAAGAAATCAGCTCTACCCCCTCTTCTAGAAGAGATCACACAAACTTGCCAGTCCCCCCGAATACTGATCCATCAATCCAAGCAAAAGCTTCAACCCCTAATGATAAATTATCTCCTGTAAAAGCATCTACTACAGCCACTCCTTTAGCCTCGGAATTAAGTAAATACGGCTCCGAAAAAGAGACATCTCCTCATAATTGCACGGACTCGACCAAGAAAATTTACTATAAGGAATCATGGAAACATGCCAGTGGCGGATCTAGGAATGAATGGAAGCCTCAAACTTGGGATGGAAAGCTGGCACATCGCCGATGAGATTCTCTGATCGATACTTCTTCCATGGCAACATCCAAATCGATCGAATTTATTTTGTCACAAGAGCAATGATATTCCAAGAACAAGAACTTCTACCCACAAGCTGATCTACCCATATTCTCAAAAACGTCTTGACTTTGATGGTTGTTTCACTCGACTTTGATACCTAGTTACGCGAAGTCTTCCTCTTACACTTTAGCTAAGTACTGAGCTATGGATGAAAAAAATAGAAACGAGGCCTTAGAAAACTAACTTTTAGCCACAATACCAATATGAAGAACGGCATAATGATGATATCTTGACACATTTCCGCCACCGAGGCCTGACCCTTACGAAAAATCAAAGGAACCCTCATGACGAATAATACACACTATCTGAAATTTCTTGGAGCTCCTTGCTACCGCAATAAATTTTCCCATTTATTGCTGCCATCTGAGATGAATCAATAGTCTTGTCTCTCAGATCACCATGCTACAGACCTCACTTGTTTCACAAAAATTCATTTTCCTCGGAAAATTATCAATCACAACCTCCAGATTGTAGGCTATATCTGAAATTACTCGACCCAATCGGTATTTATTTTTCACAGCGGAAAGATAGTGGTTGCATCACATGTTTTGTTTCGATATTCATGGCTCTAGAAGATTGAATTCTATCAACGAGTGTACTCGTTAATCAGAGCAACGAAGCTTGTTAATTTGGCAGAATATCTACCTTGGTCTAAAATAGTGTTTCTGACGTGACTATTGCCCTGAATTTCAGACCTCAGCCCTTTTCAGGCTCGTGACGAACGAAATGACTTACAATACGTAATGCTTCAGCAGCGTTTGATTGGGAAACACTGACGCTCTGATAATATCTATCTGATGAGTCTGCGAAAAAATGATGTTATCAACTATCCGCTAAGACCATTTATTAACTTTCCCTATTGGTCTTCTAGATCACTCTCTTAGCAAATTTTTATCTCCAGGTTGAAATGGAGTTAGGTCAAGAATCAAATATTGAACAATCCTGTGAGCACAAATGATAAAATTCATGATGGCATCAACTTTTTCTCTCTCACGACTCAAGCTCTGTACTTCAATCATGATGGATAGAAAAATCTGGACAGGATTTTTTGTATTTTAAGAGCTCAGGGTCTTCTGTAACAGTCTTGCGCTACTGCATGAAATTGAGGTACAATAGCCTTCGTACTTCGCTTGAAATAAAAGATATAATTAGTAAGTTCATGGTCTCTAAGCCAGGCTAGATATATTAGTAATAGTATTAAAACAGGCTAATGAATGTATTACAGCTCTTGAATCAGTCTGTTTCTCAGGGCGAAGAGATGGTAAACTCGTAATACGGAATCATACAGATAGCATATCATGATTATATTCGATCATCTTTACTGTTTTAACTCCCATCTAACGACCGAAGAAGTACTTATATCATATCTTTGATGCACGAGAATTGACGGTTCATCTGGTAATGACTGAAGAAGATACATGATTCCTTTCTAGGCGACAATAACCTAGAATTTCTTGAAAATCATCGAATTCAGATGTACTTCAAAGGAAATCTGGCCACTTAGAGCAAAAATCTCAATCCGTCTCGTTTTAGATTGGATATCTTTCATGGAACTAGAGCATCTGGTTTGATTTTTTGAGATATGGACTGTGATGCCCAACGCATTACCATTTTCGAGGTTGCTCACGAATTTTCGTCTGTTTAATTGGTATCAGTATGCTGTGGCTGGTCACGCTTATCAGATATTGTTGAGCTTTTTACCGATGAAGCCAAAGTACCACTCCAAATTTGAATTTGAGCAGCCGCGCAATGGGATAGCAAAATTGCGGGGGGGGGCATAAAAAAATAAGTATACAGTCATCGATTCTCGTCATTACCCCTCGGATTATTCATCTCGTTTCTACTCCTCAATTGGAGCTTATTTCGCGGATATCTCGCGATATCGGTAGGAATAGATCGACGAGTGCTTTTCTTGTATCGAGAATCCTGACTTAAAATTTGTGTTAATCAATTATGTTCAATACATCAACTGAGAAAAAATTGTAATTTTGAGGTCCACGGAATGTACAAGTCGTAAAATGAAGTTTCCTAGTCTCTGGCGTGCAGCCTAGGAGACAAAATCAAAGCCAGTCATAATCTCAGTATTACACCTCAATCTACGTAATAAACATTATTCACAGTCACCTTCGTTGATCAAAAATTACAATTTTTTGCAGTCGTCTTTTTGGAAAGTAAGCATAGCCGGAAATGAGTCAATCTCGTCAGAAACCGTCTAACATATCATCATAGCCGGCGAGGGAGAAATCTGAGCTGCATTGAATCAGATTAAGGCCTCGAACTTTGATTTTTGGTGAAGATTTTCTTTCTTGGTTGTTACATAAATCCTTTTGGCAAGGTTAATGTGAAGATAATCCCATCGTAGCCCTCGAGGGATATATGTACGAGACTTGGAATTTCTAATTGGAGCAACGCGACTGATTCAATCTATGACCTGTTTGAATTAACCATCTGTATTTCAACTTTTAGCGTTTAAATTGACAGGGACAGTCGAGCGTGATGAGATGTAGATTCAACGTACAGAGATATTTCCTCGGAAGTAATTTAGTCGGATGTTCTTCTCCTGTGTCCAAATTTCCAATACTTGGATATTCTTCCTATTCTCGTCGAACTCAGTATCGTTTAAGCAGGGCAATGGTAACCGAAGTGATTATGCCAAATGGACCGATCAGCTTGGCATTGGAGTAGTGTTGCACCTCATCAGCAGATCTCTTTGGCGGAGCTGAAATCGTCCGGATACCGATTCCATTTTGGACCGGAGATCGCCGAATCAAATACTCTGAGATCATTGATTTGATCATTTCGCGCCCTGAAGAGGTTCAGGATGGAAGAATTCAGAATGGTGTCAGCGAATGCAGTTGGTTGTGCAGGTACTCTACTTAATGCTGAACAATGATTTTGCTTTTTATACGAATCAGAAGGGATCTAGGTGACCGAGAGTCTATCAATATGACACATATCCGTCGTCATTGAAGGACAGAATACCATACTTGCTCCGCATGAATAGGTAGCGGGCCCAAGTCTACTGTATCACTACGATAAAATTCGGCTCCCTGTCAATTAAAACGGGTTTTACAGGGTATATACGCTTATATCTAACTTATTTCGGTATCGTTAGCGAAATACCCATGCCAAAACTCTAAATTTTATATCGTGAAAAGTTCAGGACGATAAAATCGTCTCCCTGTCTACAATCCTAGTAAAGAGTTGAAATTTCTGCTTATGAACATTATGAAATTTATAATATTGATTTATTACAACCAAGTGACTGAGGAATTACATGTACTTTCTGATTAGAAAGCCCTTAATATTTTACATGTCCGCCACCAGCATCGTATACAGCCTTGATTCTCTGCGACATTGAATCAACAAGATTCCTCAAGTCATCCTCATTAACCGCCCTGTCCCAGGCTTCTCTAATAATAATTCGTGTTTCCTCTTCTGTCCGCCGCCCTCGTTCGATCACGTAAGGATATTTGTATTGAATATAATTTTTCATCATATTCCAGACATGTTCTATTGGATTGAGATCTGGAAAGAACGGTGGCCATTCTAGAGGAACAATATTCCTTTCGCTTAGTTCTCGCTTTGTTCGGGCCGCCGAATGGGAGGGTGCGTTATGCTGCATCACCACTAAATCTGGTCTCATTGAGACCGTACGATAGATGAGAGGTACTATCCTCTCACTGTAGCGTTCGGCGGTTATCGAACCCTATTCTTTCTCCCAAAACAAGCAAGACCCTTTCTCACTCCCAAAAAAAAGATCCCCAAAACATCCATCCGATTCGTCTTCAAAAATTGCTAACGACACATGTATTGTCGTAGACTTCATCTCGCTAAGTCAAGGGATTAGAGTAAGAACTTAAAATAAGAGGATATTTGAAGGCAATACCAACCTTTCTTGTGATCCTACATCTAGTATGCCTACCATCAGTCACCCAGCTTTCGTCAGTCCAGAGTACTTGCATCCAATCTTTTTTCCCCCAGTGGAGATGATTTCTAACGAAATCATACCGCTTTCTCAAATTTTATGGGGAAAGTGGAGGTCTCGAAGCGGCGATCCTTCGAGTATAACCCCTCTTTTTCATTTCCCGCTCAATTACTTTTTCACCTACACCAAAGTGCGGGAAGACAACATTTGCTACCTCAGAGTAAGGCATTTGACGGCCTTCTTGAGAGGAAATTATGTAAGTTTCAACTTCGTCGATTTGTGCACTACTGAGTAAAGGGTTCCGCCCACTAGACTTTTTGAGGGTGAGCTTAGTAGTGTTAATAGCATATCGAACTTGTCTATGGGTGATTTCGAATCGTTCTGCAATTATTTTGTACGAAAGACCCTCTCAGGCTAATGTTCTTACCTGACAAATCTTAGAGTTGGTGCGAAAACATTAATTTGATGTTAAACTCACTTGTAAACGTTTATCTCGAGTCAAACGTAGCGCATATTTAGGAGATATTGGTGATTGTGGAGGTGTCTGCGGTGAATTCATTTTCCTTGCTGAGAATTAATTTAATTGTGTGCTACACTACATTACACACAATTGTTGAGTTGATTATAAATGGGTGGCTATGCATAGCTTTCACTAGAATGAAAAAGTCCTGATAATCTAGGCAGACATAATTGCAAGTTTCAGACTAGCTGGGGTAGAATTCCATTAGCGTGATAGTGCATAAATTGATCCTTGTTTGATCCCTGAAGCGAGATTTTACCCTGCTATTGCAAGGCGACGAATTTTATCGTAGTGATATAGTACATAATGGATGACAAACACCATCCCCATCAAGATTTAAACACATGCGGCCGCTGGATCCTGGTACGTGTAGTATCATATGATGACTTGATAGTCATGGCCCGTGTGAGATGAAAATTGTTTCATCAGCCCGACATAGTCATAGCCGCACAGCGGAATTGACGGAATAAAAAACTTGAAATTCGGGGAAATAAGATGTCAAGGTGTTCATCTTATCATACATCGTGGTCATCGAAAGAAATCGGAAAACACCGATTCGTCGTCATGATCGAGCCGTCTACCGGTTAGTATAGGTTAAAATTTGCCAACAATGGTGTTAATACTGTACAAACCACCTACAAAACAGGTGCTTCATTCATCTTCGTGCGCTGGTGCGCATGTACCAAATTTTACTTCATTTGTGAACATTTTCTATCAATTTAAGCCACTACATGCTAAATCGAAATCTGATGGGGCATGGAATTATTCTGTAGCCAAGATAATGTATGCCAAGTACTGCAGAGTTTCAAATATATCAGTGAGCATCGTTCGCGCCATGGAAATGGTCACGTCTTAGGTACGAGAATATGGTCCTATGCCTCCTACGCTTAAGAAACCAGATGCGAACGATTGTAAACTGAGCCTTGTCTCTATCTTTGACAACAGAGCGACTGACGAGAGCGGAAAAATTACGCCATCGAATCTCGTGTCCTGGTTTTTCTGACGCTTTTCCCCTCAGAGATCTGGTGGTCGGTTATGACCGAAGGTCGTCTCCAATAGTGATACTATAATCTAATGACGTCCAGATATGACTTCCAAGACTTGCAGACCTGTATACTGATATACAGTAGAACCTCTCAAAATGAATAGTGGGTCCCGGTATAATTACTGTTGAGATTTATTTTATTTTTGATACTCAATTGTGCAACACTTACCCCTACTCGCCAATTAGCGCGCATGGATAAGTATTGCAAATATAAACAGTTAAATTCAAATGAATCTTTTCAATAATTATACCGGGTCCCACTATTTATTTCGAGAGGCTCTACTACTCTCATGATAGGGTATTGTTCGTTGATCCGCTTCTTATAGGGTACAGGGGTTAAAGCGGGGATAAAGTGGAGATAAAGTGGTGATATTCCAGGTTACCTCACGATAGATCCACAGTATCCCTGTTAGCTTCAAATTTTAAAATCTTATGGCCTAAGGCATAAGAGATATGCATCTGTATATGAAGTCCAACGCCCACCTTCATGCCTGCACCTTTCTTCACTCGCGCACACCTGAGGTCGTTTCGTTTAAATCATTGTCAGCTATTTACTATTATTTTGCTCAACGGCATACTTTTATTTCATTCATCTGTCTAATTTTTACTTCATGTGAGTGCATCTGAACCTTAAGTCAACTACTTTAGAAGATTTTAATTTACTGTACTATATTGCCGCAAAGATGGATTCACCTCAACAACCTTCTCCATCATCAGCATCTCCTACTTATGCAAAACGCCTAACACAAACTCAACGTATTCAAGTAAGTCTGAAATCTACAAATTGATAAGGTTAAGAGAGTAACATGTGCAGGTTAGAACCTTGGCCAGTGAGGGACACAGTTACGTCAAAATCTCTCAACGCCTTGGGATTACATGGCGACAGGTACAATACACCATGAGCGTTGAAAATACCGAGCCTCAGTACTCCAGTGGTAGGCCACCTATTCTAAGTAGTTCCCAGGTCGATGAAATAGAATTTTTCGTCTGTTTATCATCGGAAAATCGTCGGATGTCATTTTTCCAACTTGCACATTTTATATTTCGGCACTTTGGTGTGAGCGAGAATGTGATCCGACGTGAACTGGCAAAGAGGGGATATGCACGCAGGATTGCACGATTAAAACCTCCTATCTCTTCAGTCAACAAACTGAAGAGATATGAGTTTGCCAGAATACATCTCCACTGGCGGAAGGAACATTGGATGAGAGTCCTCTGGTCCGACGAGACTTGGGCTATGAATGGTCGGCAAAGTGATCGTTGGGTCACAAGAAAGGTCAGTAGTCCCTTAAAGGCTCCTAAGATTTAGAGTTCCCTTGAGCTAAGTTTAAGTCAAAGATTGGGGAAGAGTACGAAGATACCTGTGTCCTAGCCAAGACGCGGAGGAGAGTTGGGTGGATGTTCTGGGGATCTTTCTTTGGACGACAGAAGGGGCCTTGCCTGATTTGGGAGAAGGAGTGGGGCCATATCACTGCGGCCAGTTACTGCGAGAGGATAGTGCCTCTCATAGAGAGTGCGGTCTTTCGGGAACCAGGACTAGATGTGATGCAGGACAACGCCCCTCCTCACAAGTCGAGGCAAACTATGCGTGAGTTTGAAAGGAGGAATATTTCTCTAATGGAGTGGCCGCCATATTCTCCTGATTTAAATCCGATAGAAACTTTGTGGAGTTATATGAAAGCGTACATGGAGCGTCTTTATCCAGCGTTGGATCAAGGGGGGCAGCGGAGTCAAGGGCATCTTCGTCAAATAGTGAACGAGGCGTGGGATCTGGGGTTTAATGGGGATGACTTGGAGAAACTGATAGATTCGATGCCCCGAAGAATCAGAGCCGTTTACGAAGCTGAAGGCGGATATGTAAATTATTAGCTTGATAGAAGTATAATTTATTTATGAAATGTATTAATGAATTAAAAAGTGAATAGAGGGCTATAATGGACCAAAAAAGCAAAACCAACGAATATTTCGTTGTGAAATTTTTGCCATACAAATTTAAAGATTAGGTGGGGAGATCTACTTATCGTCATGCTAATTCAAGTTAGTAAAAGCCTATATACCCTGTAAAAGTCGAATTTTAGCGCCTATACACGATTAATACCGTAGTATCAGAGTATGTCACTACTATAAAATTCGTCTCCCTGTCAATTAAAAGTGGATCTTATATAGAGTATCAGGGTCAATTAGGTATACTTGCATGTAGTATTTCATCCGTAGATATTGTTGCTAACTAGCGCTAATTGTATCTGATTAGTAACAATACTTAGGGCTGCAATACTACATGCAAGTATACCTAATTGACCCTGATACTCTATATAAGATCCACTTTCAATTGACAGGGAGACGAATTTTATCGTAGTGACATACAGTAAAACTTCTCTAACACGATAGTGGGTCCCGGCATAAGTGTTGAAAATATTCATTGTAAATTGCACTTTTATATTTGCATCACTTACCCTAGCAGTTCATTTTGGGTGCAGGGGTAAGTATTGCAAATATAAAATTCCGAGTTAAAATAAATATTTTCAACACTTATACTGGGACCCAATATCGAGTTAGAGAGGGACGACTATACTCTAATCGTGAAGATGAATTACCCATGCTAAACGCTATTTCACCTACCCGTGCAGCCCATGTGCCTTGGAATTTTAATCCCTACTCCCGCTTGTGCATCATGCACCCCGGATTTCGGTTAAGCACTTCACGAGACATGTGCCTGTAGCACGAGTGCTCATCGATCCCTGCTCAGTTGAGCTAATAAGCGAGTACTTGCCCACATAAGTCGAACTACTATTTTATCCTTAGATTCTACCGTCAGCCACAATACTCTATTGCAGGGGTAAATAGTGAAGGAAATCCCTGAATGCCAAGATCTAACAGGGATTATACAATATGCCATTGGCTGCAATATTTTGACCATACCAAATCCGACAATAGCTGAACCTTATTTGTATGGGAAATTTTGCGTGATAAAAGAAGTGTAGGAGATCCCTGTAACTCGTTGAAATGATGATATTCTATTCAAAAGTGCTAGCTTTTATCAAGTATTAAATACATTTTTACCAATAATTAAGCATCATTAATAAGGAATCGAACCTCCTCTTGCTCTGATGACTGCCTGGCACCTTTCTGGCATGCTCTCTACAAGCGTAGCCAGTTGCTCCTGAGAAATTGACTCCCATGCCTCTAGGACTGCATTACGGAGCACTTCCTCAGATGGATTACCAGAATCAAATTCTGGGTGGTGCTCTTCAATATGGGATTTCATCATATCCCACACTGACTCAATTGGATTCAGGTCTGGGGAATATGACGGCCAGACTATGAAATCTACCCCCCTTGATGACAGCTCTCTTTTCGTACGTTGAGCAGAATGGGCAGGAGCACCATCCTGCATAAAGAGAAGAGGGCCGTGAGAGTCAATTGGTTGTGTTGCCGCGTGGATTAAAGGAACAATCCTCTGGCAGTAACTCTCCGCTTTTATAGTCCCCCAATCCCTACTCCAGAAGAGGGCAGGGCCCTTCTGGTTCCCATAAAAGGAGCCCCAGAACATCCAACCACGCTTTCGAGGACCTTTTCGAACCAGGCAAGTGTGATAATATGTCTCCTCGGGCTAAAAAATTAGATTAATGCAGTTGATACATGGCTGAGATCTGGACTCACCTTCCTCGAAACCCATACTCTTGTGTGACGTTCACCAGTGACCCAAGTCTCATCAGACCAAAGAATTTGGGACCACTGTTCAGGTGTCCAAGAAGAGTGTTCTTCCGCCCACTCTAATCTTTTCCTCATATGTGCAGGCGTTAGAGTAGGCTTCGCTTGAACCCTCTTCTCTCAAGAGCACTTTTGATTGCGATTTGGCCACAATTCCAGTGGGAAAACTTAGCAGCAAGCTCCAGGTGGCTCATCTGGCGGGCCTCACTTGAAGACGTGACAAACTCTTCAAGCTCAACTTCCTGCTGAGCGTTCAGGCGTGGGGTCGGCCATTTCGCTTTTTGGGCGTCAGACATTGCCTTGCAAGGGCATATTGTACCCTTCTTTCGGTGATACCGAGTTGATTACCGATGGCGAGATGAGTAAAACCAAGGCCACGTAACGTGTATATCTGGACTCGCTGATCCCTAGAAAGCTGGCTCCGTGATCTTGGAGTAGTGGGAGATGCTGGGGTGCTCATTTTTCTTCGCAGTTTATCGTGAGGATATAGGTTATTCGATATGTCGTGTCAACCGATTTAGTGTGGTACGAGGATGCTGTGCAACTATCGAACATAAGAGAGAAGGTTCAAGGAAGAAGGAATGCCTCGGTTGCCTTATTGCCTTAGTCTAGCCATTTTTGTAGCGCTAAAGTCGTAATGTCAGGGATAGCCCATGTAAATTACACAGAATGTGGGGCTACACTTCTTACCCCTAAAATAGAGTACTTTCTATTTGATCTTGGTAACCTGTTGGAAGGTTGGGAAGTCTTTAGATTTTCTAACTTCAGATCCTCTTGCGATCGATTAAATCTTCAGGAAGAGAGATGTAAAATAGCGTCGAATGAGCGATCGGCTGTTAGAACCTTTTTGTCATCGGTATTTATGTCTATTTAGTCCAGCTAATGCCTATTTCAAGTCTTCTAGTTAGATGTACACATAAATACTGGATTGGCTTAAATGGGCATTCCTCGACAATCAATAATTTTAAAAATGAGGGGAAATAGTTGGGCCCCAGTAACATTGCCTGTGACTCTGAATACGCGGGGTCTTTCTATGTGAGGTAATTTTAACAGAAACGATAGGCAAAAGAATCATTCAATGTTACGAGTTATGGATCATTTATGGCTTTTTGATGACCTCACAGAAAGAGTTTTTCCAGAAAGGTCTTGAATATTGATACGAGTATATCTGTTAGTAACAGGGAATTCAGTAGTACTATTGTGAATGATCAATCATACATATACTCTGATACTACGGTATTAATCGTGTATAGGCGCTAAAATTCGACTTTTACAGGGTATATAGGCTTTTACTAACTTGAATTAGCATGACGATAAGTAGATCTCCCCACCTAATCTTTAAATTTGTATGGCAAAAATTTCACAACGAAATATTCGTTGGTTTTGCTTTTTTGGTCCATTATAGCCCTCTATTCACTTTTTAATTCATTAATACATTTCATAAATAAATTATACTTCTATCAAGCTAATAATTTACATATCCGCCTTCAGCTTCGTAAACGGCTCTGATTCTTCGGGGCATCGAATCTATCAGTTTCTCCAAGTCATCCCCATTAAACCCCAGATCCCACGCCTCGTTCACTATTTGACGAAGATGCCCTTGACTCCGCTGCCCCCCTTGATCCAACGCTGGATAAAGACGCTCCATGTACGCTTTCATATAACTCCACAAAGTTTCTATCGGATTTAAATCAGGAGAATATGGCGGCCACTCCATTAGAGAAATATTCCTCCTTTCAAACTCACGCATAGTTTGCCTCGACTTGTGAGGAGGGGCGTTGTCCTGCATCACATCTAGTCCTGGTTCCCGAAAGACCGCACTCTCTATGAGAGGCACTATCCTCTCGCAGTAACTGGCCGCAGTGATATGGCCCCACTCCTTCTCCCAAATCAGGCAAGGCCCCTTCTGTCGTCCAAAGAAAGATCCCCAGAACATCCACCCAACTCTCCTCCGCGTCTTGGCTAGGACACAGGTATCTTCGTACTCTTCCCCAATCTTTGACTTAAACTTAGCTAAGGGAACTCTAAATCTTAGGAGCCTTTAAGGGACTACTGACCTTTCTTGTGACCCAACGATCACTTTGCCGACCATTCATAGCCCAAGTCTCGTCGGACCAGAGGACTCTCATCCAATGTTCCTTCCGCCAGTGGAGATGTATTCTGGCAAACTCATATCTCTTCAGTTTGTTGACTGAAGAGATAGGAGGTTTTAATCGTGCAATCCTGCGTGCATATCCCCTCTTTGCCAGTTCACGTCGGATCACATTCTCGCTCACACCAAAGTGCCGAAATATAAAATGTGCAATTTGGAAAAATGACATCCGACGATTTTCAGATGATAAACAGACGAAAAATTCTATTTCATCGACCTGGGAACTACTTAGAATAGGTGGCCTACCACTGGAGTACTGAGGCTCGGTATTTTCAACGCTCATGGTGTATTGTACCTGTCGCCATGTAATCCCAAGGCGTTGAGAGATTTTGACGTAACTGTGTCCCTCACTGGCCAAGGTTCTAACCTGCACATGTTACTCTCTTAACCTTATCAATTTGTAGATTTCAGACTTACTTGAATACGTTGAGTTTGTGTTAGGCGTTTTGCATAAGTAGGAGATGCTGATGATGGAGAAGGTTGTTGAGGTGAATCCATCTTTGCGGCAATATAGTACAGTAAATTAAAATCTTCTAAAGTAGTTGACTTAAGGTTCAGATGCACTCACATGAAGTAAAAATTAGACAGATGAATGAAATAAAAGTATGCCGTTGAGCAAAATAATAGTAAATAGCTGACAATGATTTAAACGAAACGACCTCAGGTGTGCGCGAGTGAAGAAAGGTGCAGGCATGAAGGTGGGCGTTGGACTTCATATACAGATGCATATCTCTTATGCCTTAGGCCATAAGATTTTAAAATTTGAAGCTAACAGGGATACTGTGGATCTATCGTGAGGTAACCTGGAATATCACCACTTTATCTCCACTTTATCCCCGCTTTAACCCCTGTACCCTATAAGAAGCGGATCAACGAACAATACCCTATCATGAGAGTATGTATCTCTCTATATCTACTTCTACTTAACAGCATAAATAAGAGTTATTTAGTCACATGTATCGGCATTCGGTCACTACGGATATTAGAGCTCCGGTCCTTATGGCTTGTAGAACCCAACAATATCCGAGTCTTTGCAAAATGATCTCGGCAAAGGTACGAGAATGAAAGGATCCGGATTAGATCTCAGAAAATAGAGTCAATACTGAGGCTTAATAGCCGTACCAAATTGTAAAAGTTCTGTGCCAAAAAAGAGACTCGATGAATCTATATTACAGTCGTCCCTCTCTAACTCGATAGTGAGTCCCGGTATAAGTGTTGAAAATATTCATTGTAACTTGGACTTTTACATTTGCAACACTTACCCTTACAAGTCATTTTGTTTGCAGGGGTAAGTATTGCAAATATATGCGGTAAAATTTCTATGAATCTCTTCAGTAATTATACCGGGACCCACTATTAGCTAAGAGGGGTTCTACTGTACAACCCCGCGGACCGAGGAGAGTCGGTCAGATAAGCTGCCACAAGATCGCGTATCGCATGTGGTGATGTGCCCACCAAGGTTGAAGTAGCTGTCGACACTACAACCGCATGTCTTCTCAAATCGTGCGCCAATCTTGCTATCGACCAGCTAAACCTATCCCCGAAGAGCTGTGCCAGCACTGTACGATATTCTTCGACGAAAGGCTCTGTACCAATTCCCGTGTCAGTCCTAAGTGGCGTCTTGTTCTGACCATGACTAGATATCAACGCGCTCAACCTCCTGACTGATATTCTGACATTAGGCACCAATCAGCCGAACAATCTCGCAACGCCTGCCTTTGCACCTTTGCCTTTTCATATCGAACTTGCTAGCGTGCTACTGATTCATCCCCGCTACACTAACCAGGCTGTCTCGGACGAGCACATCCAAATCCCTTCCAAGTCAATTATCTTCTTGCGCAATCTCCTTGCTATCCTCGGTCCCATCAATGCGAATCTCGCAGATGCTTTCTCTCTTACCGCCGATGTCCATTACAAGTGGCCTCGGAGACGTGGTGATCTTGAGACTGCCGTAGAATTAAAGCAGGACAGCGCAGACTCGACGCATAAGATCTACCGTATTAAGGGCCTAGTCGCAAATGAGGGCCGCATTCGTCGATGTGCTACAGATTTCTGGCATGTGGTCGGCTGGTCCTTGAATTGTAGCATCAAATATCCGCAGAGATGGAAGTATCTCAAAGTGTGGCTCCAATATATGTTGGATGTTCTCGATGCTGACTGGAGCGAGAGGGAACGACATGATCAGGCGTCATCTCAAAACAATAATTCTACTGTAAATTATCATACAAAGTTCACAGAACAGTCCATGATCATCGCATACCTATCGACTGCTTCAGGAAGAACGTCTGCCGCGCGACGTATCATCAAGGCCCTCTTTGCTGATGGTAGTGACGAAAGCTTACGAAACTTCCCCGAGGTCTTCCCAAATGAGATAGAACCAATTAAAATTTGCGCTGGCCAAAAGCGAAAATGCAAGGATTCCATCGTCGATCCCATTTCAAAGTGGCCCGAAGCTCATGAAAATGACTTGGATGAAGTGGACTTGACCATGAATCAACATTACGACACGAAAGTCAGCGAGACGGTCTTAGAACAGGCGAATTCATGGATGGGAGGAAACGATGCAATCATCCTACGACAGCGTTTGATTGCCCTGGTAAGTTTATCTGTATCTGTTACGTCTTAATTAACTTGCTTCTCCAGCTCTCGAAGACAGCATCTACCTTTCCCTATTATTTCATCGACGTTCAACAGCTACACGACCTCATATATGACTACATACGACCCTTACCCCTTCCTTTCTTCACTCGATTCATCTCTTCCGCCGACTCTTCGCATCTCCCCGAACCAGTCTTCATCTCTCTAACCCGCACCCTTTTAAGCCGTCTCATCAAATCATCCGTCAACCCAGATGCCCTGACCAAACCTCCCCTCTCAACTCAAATTTCGCAAACGATGCTCGAACAGTGTTATCTTCCCTTCCCCGCCCTCTCCGCCTCACCCCTCGATAATGCCAAGGTCTCATATCTCTTAGAAAATCTCGTGCGTCTCCTTTGCAAAAATCACTCGATTCTGTACTCTGCCACTCTAGCCAAGGCTGTTGAGCTTGGCATCGGCGCCCGCGAGAAAACATTGAGTCAACGCAAGAAAAAAGGAAAAAGTGTACATACTAATCATTGTGATGCCGATGTAGACAGTTCATGGCTCAAGGCCAGCAGTGCGCGCTTACGATATTTGCTTTCATGGTTGAAGTCTTTAAAGAAATGAGTTGTGTGAAATTGTCTTGGGAAATTCTACCGAATCTTGTCAACTTCACTGTCAATCTTTTGACTTACTTGCTTGATAATCTTTGTTAGACCAGATATATAATTAAGGTACTAATTATGAGATGAACATGAATTATTGCTCAAGAAGGAGATTTTATGTAGAGAACTTGAGACGTAAAAAGCAAGTCTTATATACACTAGAAAAAGGCTTGAACGAGTTGCTTGAAATTATATCTAAAGATTTAAACTAATTTAGTTAATGGGTATCGCCTTGCCTCCTAACCAATAATAACAACAATAATCAGAGCACGCGTAAAATGTTTTCATGAATTTCATACTTCATTCAAAGTCTATCCAAAGGACTCTCCAAGCTACCCCGGTTAGGAATTAAGCAATAATTCGCTATTAAATTAAAGTTAGCCATGATCCATCGTCTAAGAAATAGATTCACTAAGTTATACCTCTATTAACCTGTCCGTCAAGACAGTGCACTGCCGTTCATTCTCATTAGTCGAATGGAATGTTGATGATCGCCATAGACCACCAAATCCTATACCTTCTAGCACCTCTTGAAGCATTTCATTGGTATCTACACTACTAGAGAATTTTGGATTTGAAGTTAAAGTCCGCAGTAATTGATGGGCCGAATCCATAGTTGCTGTATTCTGACATGAAATTAAAATTTCATCCAAAATCCGTATAACGCGTCCGCCCCTAGAACAAAAGTAAGTCTTGCAGTTAAAATGAGTTAAAAGGTTTCCTTACAGATGGAAGATAACAGCAGGACGTTGGATAGCAATTTTATTTAGCCAGATTAGACCACGGTCACGCGCAAAATCTTCGAGGTGGTTAAAGTCAACTAAACCAATCGAAGCGTTGAGAAGAAGTTCCTTCTCTTCAAGTTGGTCAAACGCTACCAAATCAGGTACATCAAACTGATTAGAATCTTCCCCTGGTCTGGCATAACCGGCGAGCCAAAGATTTTCTTTATCTTCCGGCATTATTGAGCGTGATTTCAAAAGCAGTAGATATGGCATACATGCCCGATCCTTTATTGCCTTTGCCTCATGTAACATACTCAAGCTTGTAACCTCCAGAAAGGTCTTTAAGACTTGGACCGCTGCCCCTCTTGTGACTGAGTCCGTGAGTCCTTTGACGAGTGAAGCACAGACAGCGAAATGGAAATTGTCTGTGTTAAAATAGACACCATACAGATCGTCTAGTTGTAACGCGGCGTCTCCGAGGGGAAGCCTTCCATGTAGTAATGTGAGTACCATTCGACCCCCATTTAACTTACCCATTGATGATATATTATTCAGCGTTGCGTTGAGGAATAGCGCAACGTAATTAAACATCGTGATCGGAACTAGTCTTACCAAATAAAGTGCTAGCCAGAAAAGCGACAGGTTATAGCGTGAGCTTGAAGGAAGATTTTCCATCATTTTGGTTAAAGCCATGACAATGGCAATCAGCATTTCATAGTCATAGTCTTCCATAAAATAAGAAAATCCACTTCTCAACGCAACCAACACTTGATATAAAAAGTCATCATCAACATTCTCCCGAGCGAGGCAACCTACAACAGCGAAAGCACGAGGTTGGATAGACGGATTGCTTTGAAAAGCTGTACTTGCAACAAGACTCATCCACCTAGAACGCCATACATTCGATGTATCGACCGAGGGAGCAGCGATAGAAGTTACTTCTACCATCAATGTTGCCAAAGCTTCAGTTGCAAGTAGAATAGAGCACCCAAGTTCCTGCATAACTGCCGCGGAGACATTGTCGCGCACCGGTATATTTAGTAAGGAATTTTTACGAGGTTCGGACAAAGACAAAAGTATAGCGCGAAGTTTGACGAGCTTGCCTTCTTCAAGTGTGAATGAGGTACACATAGCATGAATAGTATTGATCAACAACCGATGAACCATCAATCTGATCTCAGCAGACCCCGTATTAGCTAACATCGTTACTAAGTGAAATAATTCAGGTAGATAAAATTGTGATTGAACACCACTCTCAAAAGATGATGAGACACAAAGGCGAAGGAGGACGCAAATCTCTGTCCATACAGTATTTTCGGGCAAGAGTCGAGTTGGTCTAAGAGACGACCTATTGAGGACTTTTCGAAGCCTTGAAAGTAGCTTACCACGGATAGTGATAGCGTTAAGAGAACTCAATATTGAACCAAGTATTTCTGTGCGTTCATCTTCAAATCCAAAACTTTGAGCAGATCTGATAATTTCTTCCATGAATATATCAACGTATATTTCATTCTTACTGATCGTTGGCCATACACACTGCTCTAAAGTCGTGCTCAGGGCAAGATTGGACATTGAAATATCGATCAGCTTTCGGAATACTGAGGCAATTTTGTCTCGTGCTTTATCGCCATGTGCTTCATTAGGCATTAAACTGGTCCTTAAACCAGGCAGCCATGGTGCCATATATGCCAGACAAAGAGGCCTTTGTGAGTAAGGAAAGCTCTCCCATCCAACAAAAAACTCATTGAGGAAATCAACGGTCAATTGAGGCTCTGACTGGGCTAATTGTTGACTAATATCTATGATAAAGTGCGATGAATTAATAGGAACATAGAGCTCTATAAAATTTTTGTCAGTAATTCACAGGAAAATCATATTTATCACTCACCCTTTGCACTTAGAAAACTTGAGCTTGCAGCAAACTTGAAGGCCCGACAGAAAGCGCACAAAAGATTGTAAGATGCAAGTCGAAGAACCTCATCAGAGCTTGCCATATTCATGAAGGCGATGTTTAAAAGCGTTCCAGGTATGTCCTGTGGTCTTAGAAGGCGCTCAGATGACTTGTGTTGTCGTATTTCTTTACTATATTTTCCCTTTGCTCCTTTAATAGCCTGTAAGACATCAGATTTTCTAGGACTCGAGAAATACATTAAAATTTTTCCATTCTCCGTACGAAGTCCAAAGGCAGAATCATCCTCAGATTGAGACGGCGGTGGTGCTTCACTGGTCTCAGACAAGCGAAAGATATCATTGACGGTTGCTTGTAAGCGTAATCCGGGGAAAACCTCCTGTTTTTTGGTTGTTGTTACTTGAACATATTGATTACCGACTTTGATCACAACTTCGATCTTCCCTCTCGTTCTCGAAAGTCGGTTTACTGGTTGAATCACATATCTCGTATCTGTGACAACACTAATTGTTTCCTTTGGCAAATGTAATTGATTGAGATTAAAATGAATCTGAAGATCCTGAAGGCTGCCAATAAGATGGTACTCAACATTTTTAGGGTGAAAAGCGTAACTTTCACTTTTTGTAGAAAGTCGTAATATCCGCCTGAAGCACTTTCGAAATGCACTGTTCATATTGTATATATATATCCTAGAAAGCTGTTTGGACAACTCAAAAGGAGAAAGGGTATTTAGCTTCACAAATATCGAGTCTTGTAGTTCACTGTGAGTGTTGTAGCATGTTGCGTCTATAAGCAAGCCAAAGCTGCGATGCCACATTCTACTGGCTATCTTAAGGTATCCAAAAAGTAAAAGTTCATAATCTTTAATTTCTGTATCAATATTACGAAGTATAATGCAAATCATAGGAATTCCATCCTTGCTCTCGCCTCCGTCATATATTGCACGATTAGAGATAAAAGAATCATTAATTCTTCCAGCATTTTGCAACATAAAATTCTGAAAACGAGAATATGACGGGGGACTGTTTAAAAAGATTGCAGGACGATTCCAGGAGACATCCATGGGCGGAGGGCCAAGCTTAGTCATTAGCTTCTTGAGTCCATCTAGTATAGAAGATATTTCTCTGCTACTTCTATCTGGTAATCTTTTTTGTTCTTGTAGCACAACTTTCTGTCTTACGTGATCCCAATGATCATACAGAAACCTATGCAAAGTAACGCACGAGCCGAAATCAAATGGTTCTGATCTTTCCGCAATCTCATTCGCATTAGGTGGGACCTTTAAGTTTGTCAGTATATACAAAATTGGGTTATATTTAAACAAACCGAGATTTCACGAAGAAATGTTGTGACCCTGTATATATTCTGCGTCAGAAAATCGTTTAAGGGAAACATGTACGGCTCCTTAGCGCCGAATAAAACGTTGTTCGCAAGGTTTTGCACAACCTTCGCTATCAGTAATAGTCCACGTCGCATTTCTTTAGACGGCGGTGAACTAATTAGACCCTCTGCGTCTGGGGCTACAATGGCAGGACAAAAGAATCGTAGAAATATGAAAGCGCCAACGGCTGTAAATTTGGCTTCAGGAAAACGCTTTACTACAGAGCATGAAATCTAATACATGTTAACGAGACTACCGATGATTAATGATTTTTATCGATTAAGCACTCACAATGCTACATATTTTCCTAAAACATGCTGGAATATGAGCCGTTGAATTACAAATGTCATCGATGAAAACTTTCGTGACAACTCGTAACTGCAAAGCGTTTTTCTGAAGTTCTTCTGCAGACGTTGTTCGTGAAGGGTCGAGTTCTAAGTCAAGATCCTGTGAGGTTAAAACTAAGCGCCTCAGAACTTTCTGTAGGGTTGCTCTGAGATAAGAATTTCCTTTCCATTTTGCATATACAGAAAGCATCTTGGTAGCCACACAATTGCGCCGAAGAAGTTCGGCTTCATTTTCTGCTGAAAGTTAGCATAATCTTAAGTTATATAATTAAGCGATTAGTACCAGTCTGTTCCACTTCGTGTTCGATGAGCGCCTCGAGTAGTAAAAAACCTAAGCCTCTTGAGTCAAATATATTAAAGATAGAAATCGTCAACTCATCGAGTTCGGTACTTGGACACGCATCACAGAGTGCTATTGTCATTTTCATATCAGCGATGAGTAACTGGAGCCTTTGTCGGTATTAACTTCTCAAGGTTTGATCTCAGTTTCATACCTGAAGTAGTTCGTGATATTTCTCATTTACAGAAGCATCTGATAAATTATTAAACTCGGAGCCTTGTATTAGTATGTTGCAAAGTACTTTGACAAATGCTGTTCTAATATAGAGGTCTTCGTAGTATCCAATAGCTAGAGATTGCTTTAAACCAACATCGATATTTGCACTTAAGAGATTTGAGAGTGCGCTGATTGCAAGATCTGGAATCTTAGCTACCTCTTCACTATTAACAGCTGTCATCCGACTATCTTTTTTTCCAGCCTCAACGAAGTCATGCTTGAGTAAGGATAAAAACCTGTTGAAGTAGGTTTGGAACATTTGAGATTTTAAATCGCTGGTATCGGCATCTGTCTGCCCCTCGGCAGGTTGTATAGGTAACCGATATGTGAGATCGGCAAGAGCCTTTAAAGAAGCTATGCCCAAGTCTCTCTGAAGGTAAAGCGCTTCGTCTACCCGGATTCCAGATGTTACTGTAGATTCCTTAGGAGAATTTGGACGTGAAATCCAGTTGAACATGACTTCTAAAAGTTGATTTCTAATACGAACGTCATGACGAAGGTTAAGAAGCTCTTTTTTCTGTCTAATGGTTTCACAAAATTGACATATTTTGATTTTGACACGTAGAACACCCACGGTATCAGACAAATCATCGAGGAATCTTGCGAAATTAAGGGCCAATGCGCCGATATCAATAGATAAAGCTACACCACTTTCAGCCGAGCCTACTAATCGACTCACAATGCTCTTTAGTAGCGATGCTGCCTGTTCTGCAAATAGAACACGAGATTGAGTGGATAGAGAAGGGTTTACACGAGGATCTTCAAATAAAACCCCAAGTTCAGTCTCCAGGGCTTGAAATAGTGATAAATGAAGAGATGAATCAAGTTCAGTCGCTAATAATTCTCGGATTGCTTCACGAACCCTCACGTTATTGCTGGCCAATAGATGAACACTCTGTTTCATGTATTTGCTCAGAAGGGTATCGTCTGTTGATTCATGTAAATTTTTGTCAATCCACTGAAACCCAGTGAAATCTGTATTTCCGAGCGCAGTAGCCTTCGTAGAAATACATGCTCCACCTAGAGCGGCAAGAAAACCAGTATAGCTACGCCACTCAATTATAGTATTTTCATCTAGAGCTTCTGGGAGCTGATTTGAGATTTGCTTTGATATTCTCAGCCAAGAATTAAATGAAATCTCCCACGCTTTTAAAATCCCAGCCGTTGGATGTTGAATTTGTCTGAGTAGCCCTCGAACGCGTTTCTGAAAAGCCACAAGTCCAGTAAACCGGAAATCTCTCGTCGAAATTTCCAAGTAAATATTGATATTGTGAAGCGTTGGTAGTAAAGTTTTTTGAGATGCATTAGCCCCATCTATAAGGCTAGCCTCCTCACAGAAAAGTGATATACATTTCGTACCCAATTGACAAGTGGAAATGTCAGGTGAACAAAGTGAGACAAGAAAAACAGTTTCGAGTTTTTTACATGCATTTTCTCGCTCGGTCATTCCTTCAGATACAATCGATAATTCCTAAGAGGTTTAGTAGAGAAGTAATTCGATATCTAGGGGAAAAAAATTTACCGGCACTGTTCTCAAGAGATTCAATCGTGTTTCGAGATAGCCATAAATAAATGCCAAGGAACTTTTTCGATCACTTCGACTTTCGAATTGCTCAGATACAGCAATAAGTACGATCGACCTTTTAAGTGTTAGTAAGCCGGCATGTTGTTGATATGTAGTAAAGTTGTCAAGGATGCATCAGGGATAGCAGCTAATTCTAGTGGATTGGCGCCTATAGATCCGGTATATGCCCAAGTAGCCAAAAGAATTGTTTAACTCACGAAGTCTTCCAGAAATTATATCTTAGCATTCGATTAGCAAAGCCTTGACTTTTCTTCCATATCGATAGAGTACCTTCGCCCATTAATTGCAAAGATATTGCATGGGCAAGGTATCTTATGCGTTGCTCTTCAAAAACTAAGAAGGGAGTAAAAAGGCCGAATATTTCCTCGAAGTACTGAGTCCACTCGGGTCCCAAAGGTGGAGCACTAATGAAAAAAGTGAGCGGAGAAACATGTAAGAATCTCATAATGCTGTGGATGATATCTATTGATACAACGCCGCCTTCGTCTGATGCCCCTGTTTTGTGTTGGTCAACAGAGTTTAGTTCCGGCTTTCGAGTACTGGAATTCTGATTTCTTTGGTTAGAGTCATCAAATTTTAGAGTAGCGCAGCAGATTCACACCTTTAGCTGTAGTCTGATGAATTCCAAGACTTTAATAAATAATTGTTGATAATCTTGAATATTTGGCTGCTTAGCGAAGTGCATACATGCGGTAATGACGGCAATTTTAAATTCTTGGGGTGCACCGACTGCTAGGCAAAGAGGTGCTAAATTTTCTGTACATCTTTCTAAATTCAATTGTGCTAGACTGACAAATGCTGCAGTTGTCAGAGTTACATCAATAGTTGTATATCGTCGGAAGACAGCCTCTCGAACTTCATCTTGGACATCAAGAGCAAAACTAAGAAATGCAGCATCACTGTTAGCAGGGAAATGCCTTGCGACTCTTAGAATTGATGTAAGGCAATAAATAGCAGTTTCATTTCTATTACGCAGCGATTTCCTCAGTATTTCGAGAAAATAGACTTTTTTTGAGATGTTACTATTTTTTATTTCTCTCAAGTTGCTTGCAACTTGGAAAACCTCTGGGAGAAGAAACAGCAAACATGTCTGGAATGGATAAAGAAGCGTTTTACGTCGACTGCTATCAATAGTCGTATTTGTCATATCAAAAAGGGTATCTGCACCACCATCTAGTCGCTGGTGTCTCTCATGAAGATCGACAAATTCTTTTGAATTCTTTTCCAGCCATCTCGTGATTAGTAAAGGAAGTGCAGTGGCCATAGTAGTTTGGAATGGCTTTCGTAGATGCAAGAATACGGCGCAAGTCTCCTGAATCACAATGCTTAATTTTTGACCGTCCACAAAGAATGATGAAATTAAGCGCATACTAGCCAACGCACTTGTTTCTGCGTCGTTTGAGTTCGGAAGTGATGCTGTTCCCGTAGCTTGATAGGCCGCGAGCTGTAAAGTACTTCTAAAGTACTTCAAGACACACGGCCAATTACAGAAAGATACATATTCGAGTATATCTCGGGTATAGGCATCGATTGAATTGCCACACTCAATTAGTAATCTAGAAACATCTGTGCCGTTGGTATGGTCTGGATTGATATTCTGTGTTTCTGGTCCATATAAATCTACGGGACTGTATAAACTTTCATCCAGAATATTTGAGGCGGGTAGGACAGATCCTTCGGAAATTGGCCGTGAAAAATTTTTCACGGCGTCTATTAATCTTCTAGCCAAATCATCTCCAAGCGGTTTTGGCAAGTACTCTCCTGAAATAACGATGTTACGCACAGGTTTCTTTTGATGATCCAGAATGGATGCATTCCTCTTAAACGTGTAACTTTGATTTGAATCGGAAACTTCTGTTTCAAGGTTGAGCGATGTACCTTTGGAATGGTCGACAGCACCGTTCATGCTAGCCCAATGTTTCGAGCAACATTCAGCGAGCAGCTCCAGAATGTAGAGCTCGGAATGAAGCACATGAATTGGATGTAGATTTATTTCTTTGTAGGATTTGCTAAGCTCTTCTAGAATCTGAACAAGCGTATCGATGACTATAGCAATGCAAGAAGCGCTAATACCGACTAGAGTTGCACGGGTTAGGACAATTATTTCCTCGCGGTTGAATTCATGTAATGGAGATCCAGTGCGATGGGGGAGCTAAACATAGTCTTACTATCAGCATCCATTCAATGATTTCAAATTGATGAGAACTCATACTCTCGCAGTGAGTCGATCCAGTAATGTCACAACTAGGCCAGTATCCCCGCTCATGATGGCTTCTTAAGTTTCTGGCGCATATGCCAAACAGATCATTTGACGCCGAACATAAGGCAACGGTTGAACGCATATAGGATCGAATTTGAAAGTATGATAAGATGTTTCAATGGGCGACAACCACGCCGCTACTTCTACGACGGAATTGATGAACTAAACTTCATAAAGCCACATGGTCAGCCAAAGCCGGCAAATTATTGGACGCTCTCAAAAATCTCATCAAACTTAGCCTGAATGTTTTTGTGCCTTCTGAACGCGTTTCTGGGGATTATTCATTTAACATAAGATTTGTGAGGTCGAGGCATACGAGGGCGGCTGTCCCCACGAAAGTGATTTCTGGCAACTACCGAAACTACAGACACTCACACTGATTAGACCTGAAGTATTCTAGCCGAGTTCAGGGATAGAGGTTTCGAGCCTGGGTTCAAAGGGTATTTTTTACATAAAAAATTATGAGCGTTTCAAGAAGATGCTTAGTGCATGATAGCTCAAATGAGAATCTCTAAGGAAAGTCGTACGGAATGCACTATCCGATAAAAATTAATGGGAGTGCAGTCGTCCCTCTCTAACTCGATAATGGGTCCCGGTATAAGCGTTGAAAATATTCATTGTAATTTAACCATTTACATTTGCAATACTTACCCCTGCACGCAAAATGACCTGTAAGGGTAAGTGTTGCAAATATAAAAGTCAAAGTTACAATGAATATTTTCAACACTTATACCGGGACCCACTATCGAGTTAGAGTGGGACGACTGTACATCAAAAACTACGGTATAAAAGCATATACAGTAAAACTTCTGTAACACGATAGTGGGTCCCGGCATAAGTGTTAAAAATATTCATTGTAACTTGCACTTTTATATTTGCAACACTTACCCTTACAGGTCATTTTGCGTGCAGGGGTAAGTATTGCAAATATAAATGGATGAATATCAATGAATATTTTCAACACTTATGCCGGGGCCCACTATCGTGTTACAGAAGTTTTACTGTACATATATTTGTGTTCGGCTGGTAAGGCCCCCTCTATAAGCCTGGAATAGTATCCATGATCGATCGCTTTTACAATAATCCAAGGATTGCATGTAACTTAGAAATGAATATCAGAAATTCATATCAGAATCTCTACGTCTAGAATTTTTTTATCTATCGCCCTGATTTAGCGCCCTGTGGGCTCATGCAGGCATTTTGGAAAGTTACGTATCTTTCTTTAGAATGGGTTAACTTGATGTTCGGAACACCCATGCTTAAATTCATCTGCAGATACCGCTACGAAAATAACCCTTACGGCATGTAATTTCTTTTGTAAATACCCGCCACAGGGGACAGCGTGAGAGTCCCATAGCTATCTAAGTATTCTTTCATCATTCTAGAAAGACGATTTCACCAGGAGTGAATGTGGTTTGAGGGTCTTGCCGGATTTGAAATGGTTTTCTCCTTTTTCAAGTGGGGCATGTGGCCAAGCTGCCCAGGCTCAACTTGGGAGAGTGGCCAGAGATAAATATATAAAGGTATAATGCTTCTAAACAGTTGGGCACTCTAGGCCCTAAAGATAATAATATGACCGAACTGAACTGGCGATACAAGAATGACAAGATTAGACCCTCAGGTCAACACACGATGTCCCTAACTTCGAGATACCCCATCTCTACATTTACATTTCCCAGAGCCACTCCTCCGACTCTGGACTTCTGTCCACATTAACCCATCTCATGACATGTCGCTAGACTGTTCCTTCTGATGAATACCAAAACACACATCTTCCTGCGGTACCTGACCGAGTCTCACGTCCGTAACTTGCCTCGCTTCATATCATCTCATCCTATGTGACACCAAACCAGCTGATCTCTGACACAAACGTGCCCGTCACGTTTGGCCGTTTAACTGCCAGGAGGGTATACCGCTGCACAATCAACCCCTTATGATTAGTATTAGCATATACTGCGATTAATTTGGGCACCTTTACTGGCTAATATAAATCCCATGTAGTCTACGTAGGAACTCTTGAAATCCCACGACGACCATCAAGAGCCAAATAATAGACGCCCATCTCTCACAAGGATTGGTAAGAACGTTCCAGATCAACTATTCCGGCTGACCAAAAACATGCCGGCCAGGTGGCAGGTAGTAATTGATATCAACGGAGGTCCAATACGGTACTAAGGAAGTTATTGAATTCTGAGGATCAATGTGGGAAGAAGGACTTGTAGAATGTTTCGTTCCGGCATTTGAAGATGAGTTTGGGGAGAGTAGTTAGTTACTTTGTACTCGTTCCCAGGGAATTTAAGGGTCGGATGGTGCAGTAGTACACCGTCTGGGCCGTACTCCCGAGTAGAGTCTGGGCAGCTTGGACACATGCCCCACTTGAGCCAGGAGACAGGAGACAGCTGGTTCGAATTCAGCAAGACCCTCACACCACTTCTCTCGCGGTGATACTGTATTCGTAGGATGACGGAAGCATGCTCAGATAACCACAGGTTTTTCTCGCTTTTCCATGTGGTGGGTATTCACGGAAGAGGGTACATGTCATAAGGCGTTATTCTCGTAGTAGTATCTGCCAATGAAATCTGAGTATGAGTGTTCAAAATGTCAAACTGAGTCATTCTGCGAAATATACATGTCTTCCGTAATCATGTGCGTCATAGACTCAGGCTGCATACGGAGGAATGATTTTTTAAAAAAAAATATAAGCTATCTTTGCTTACATGATTGCCCACGCACTAATACTCGAACTGTGGCTGGCAAAGACGAACTCTTCTCCTTGCCGCGGTGCTGGATGTAAACGCCCAGCATGTTCGCACATCTGAGATAGACAAGAAGAGTCGTAATCGGATCCCGACCTGACGTATACGCTTCATTATCCCCGGTGAGACTTCACCAAAGCGTCAGTCAATCCAACCCGAAGAGACCACTTTTACCGATCCGGCGCCTTCCACCTCCCGAAATATCGAACGACGCACCCCACCATCAACTTCATCGACCGGACTATCACGATCTTCTGCGTAGCTTCGGCACTTCTCCTTCTACAGACCCACGATGTTACGAATACCCGACGGAGGAAGAAAGTCGGAGGGCACATAGATGGTGAGGTTGTAATGGATTTGGAAAGCCAGGTTACGGGGAGAAACATACGAGAAAAGGAGGGATGAGGAGTTTGGTAAAGGAAGGGCGAGATGGTTTTTGATGTGGGATGTGTTGCGAATAGCGACATTAGAGATGTGCGAGGTCCATGAATAGGCGCGGATGATCTGTGTGGACGGGTGCATCAAGGCATGAGGACCGAGTCGCGTAATTTGAGTCGCCTAGATTAGATCAGATAATACTAGTCAGGTGACACGAGTCGTGTGAGGCAGACATTCCCTTGGTCGTAATATATTAAGTAGTATTCATGAATTGTCTGACTAGACAATGGTAGATTGGTGCAGTACCTAAAGATAGTTGAGAGAAGGATATGACAAGTATTACTTTATGTATATAAGTAGGACGTATTACCTTCATAGAAAAATCGACAAGTCAAATCTATATACAATTACACACCTCTATCTATTCTCATTCATTCCTCACCTTAAGAAATCGTACATTATACTCGCAAGTCAGAACATTGCATCTACTCCTCATAAATGAAACAGAAAGGGGCAGATGCAGGTCGTTGAACCTTTGGCACTTGTGTCTCTTTTAAATATTTAAATACTTAAGCAACTACTAGCTAGCAATAGTCAGGGAATAAGGTAGTTTAGAGTCTCTGGGGATTGGCTACCCGAATCACACCTCTTGGGTGAAGGGCTTGTGCCTGATACGTTAACAATTCAATCAAACAATCAGTATTCGAACTGTGATAGGGCCCTAAAGAAAGGGAACTGGTAACGACTTCCTCTTTTGAGAATTATTTAGTGGACTAAGCTACAGATCGCACACATAATTGCAGCTTACAGTCGATTTTCTTCAACCTTGAGGAAGATAGGGAGGTCCAATATAAACAGCCCGATTTTTGCGTATCTTAGATTGTTACCATAAAATCTCATGTTTTAAGGACTTTTTGCGAGGTTTTTTTACGCTCGTGACTATCTAGGTGTCACGCTGTACACGCAAGATTGATTTAAAAAAAAATCGAACGTGATGCGATATCCTAGCTATATGTGTGAGAATTGGCGACGCCCGGTCAGCAGCGTTGGAGTTTGTTGAAAGCTTTGAACAATGGAAAAGGAGACGTCAACTTGAAAAAACTAAATTTGCGAATTTCAAAAGCCCTGTAAAATTCTCTGTATAACCCTAACACATCAAAGAGCAGCTCCATTATATACAAGAGGATATACCCATGTTCTTCCATTCTTTAATTGGCATTTAAAGGATTAGAAACCACAACACTGTCTATGCCCTAGTTTAATTTTCTTTAGACGATAATAGATTCGATGAGATATATCTATTAGGTATCGACCAGGGAGACTAACAGAGTCCAAATTTGTCACCCAGAAGTTAAAACAGTTAAGGACGCTCTTGATTACGACATGACTGGCCTTGAAGAAAGTTGTAACTGATTAGCCAGCATCTCTTAGCCATAATACCCATCTATCAGATTCTTAACTTATATTCAGTGTGAACTGGATTCAAAAATTTTTAATTCCACATTGTTGTCAGCCCATAAAGATAAATTCAGTGATCTTTTGATTCATTCTACCATATTGACGCGCTGCTAATTTTTAAATCAATCGCTGTCAAAAATTAACATTTTTAAATGAAATTGGTAACATTAATTTCGCAAAAGTCTCCTGAGTACTAATCTCCATTTTATTTCTGCTTCGAGTACCACATCTCATTTATTAAGATTTGAGATTTTTGTACATAAAGGCCGATTTTACTTTCTGTGACTAAAGTCTTGCTACAAAACTTTAGAGCTTTGGATCTTAGCAATGAAAATGATTTTTTATTTCACTTTCACCGATTTTGTTGATACTGACGTGAATTTGGGGGTTGTCTGTTGGAATCTCCACCTCGAGGAACATCGTTTGGCGTATTAAAACCTGCAGGAGGAAAATTTGGATTAAAGCCATAGTTCAATGAAGGAGGATATTGGAGTGGTGCATTTTCTCTCCCATTGAACATATGGCTCCCAGGTGGTGGTGCTGGTGGTCCATATTGAAACCCAGCCATGCCTGGGGGTAGTGGTTGCCACCCGAGGGGAGGAATTGGGAAAGGATTATTGTTAAAATTTTTAGAGTTAACACGTTGTCGATTATTATTTCTAGAACTGTGCTGATTAGATCCGCCATAATTAAACTGATTTCTTCCTCGTCCATCTCCTGCCAGAGGAACACCGCCATGATTGCGTCCCGACCTTGCTGCTTTTCCTCGAGTAACTTCAATATCACTATTGGTTAGTTTTGGTGTAGGAAGTTTGACACCCTTCAGCAGCATGGATTTGTGGGTTAAATTAGACTTCGGGATCTCATAATGAACACTGTGAGATGTTAGTAACTATCTTATACACTTATATCAACATACGCAATAGAGCGATCATAATCAAGGCTAGGCATTTCGTCACTAGCGAGAGGGAAATTAAGAGAGCTATGTGGAAGGTAAGTATCGTTTTTTTCGACCTTGCCGGTTAGCCCTTGAGAAATTTTAGAGTTTAGTTTAAAGTATCCTGGGCCTTTTTTCTTCGAGTAAAAGTTTTTTGCAACATCAGCATACAATGATTGATGGGCTTCGGCAAAAAGCAATACATCCTTTCCAACTCCATTGCGGGCTGCAACATCAGGTGGTAAATTAGGATACACTTTAGCCATAGCATCGAGTAATCTTTGCGAATCGATAAATGGTAAAAGTGCGACACCCTGCCATGCCCACTTCTTACCATTGAGATCCACTGTAAATGTTTCAGGGTAAAAATCGATAATTTCACTATCTGGGCTAGTCATCAAATGGTGAAACTCCTTGGGTATAGCCTGCCTTGACCCGGCAGGAAGGACACCCATAAGTTGTTCAAACGGCCGGAATATTCTGCCTTTTTTAAATGAGATTTTCAAGTCTCCGATGTTAACAAAATCAGCAGCAAAGGGAGCATAATGATACGGATAATACCAATCCCATGATGGACAACCTTGAAAATAGTATAATAGAACCCAGCAAAGACCCTCAACGTATGCTCTTGCGACCTTGTGCCGAAACCCAACGTCTTTAGGTTCCACTCCAAACTTCTGTTCATAATATCTATCAGCATACCCCTCATCCCATAATCTTACAGTATCAACCGGCGGCTCATCATGTGGAGTTTGTGGTGTACTAGGCTGTGATACGTTTATGCCTGGTATTACACATTCATCATCTTCCAATTGGTCTGCCCTTCTCTTTTTTGAAGCAGATGTCGGTAATATTTCTGTGGTTGATTCACCACCTTCACTAGGGCTCGTACCATTAATTTGACTCTTTAAAGCAGCAGCAGCATTTCGGTTGGCCATGTTAGCCTTAAAAACAGCCCCACGGTTGACAACCATATCGTAAGCTACTTTTTTTGCCTCTTTTGTTACATCGCCAGGAGCAAATAAAGGTAAGCCGATAGGAGCATTGTGACTATGGTTTGTATTTTGTCTTCCGTTAGAGGGCGAGTCCTGTATGCCACCCTTAGCTCCGCGACCCCCACGATCTGATTCAATTTTGCGACGTTTGTTGTTAGCTTCCCGGCGATCTTCAACCTGTTTTCTCCGGCGAAAAATAGCGTCTTCTTGCTTTGCAAGTCCATCAAGAATAAATTGCGCTCTCTCAAGATCAACGTGACCATCTTTTGTTAAATAGCCTCCCATGAATGGTAAGTTATCACGCCAAATCGCGATAAGAGTATCAATTCCATTTTCTCGAATTTCAAGACTAGGGAGATGTGGCAAGAAATCGTTTCCGACAAAAAAGCACATGAAAACCCAATCATCTATAGCTCTCTCTAGATCAAACTTGAATGGTTGATCAGGAACATTAAGTTCTGCTGCTAGGTATTCCCGAAGGACTGAGATATGAAGCCAAATAAATGGTTTCAATGCCGGTACACTAGATTTCTCATCAAAATTACCGTTCTTTACCTTCGATGATCCCGTGCATTCTCTAGCTTCATGACCTGGCTGATTGCACATATGGCATACCCGGGGTTTGGAGTCCTGGGCAAATACATCCTCACGTAGTACACGAAAATGAGGTTCATGGGTCCCTAGCCCCAACATGATAAGATCTGCATCTAAGCCATACATAACATGTTTAGTGTTGGGATCGTATTCGGGGGAAGATCGTTGAGACCTTATAAACTCCATTATCTTATGTTCGCCCTCACCAGGTACAGTTGAGTCGGATATAATAATTTTCATCTTGGCCCAAGCCGGGTCAGTATTAAGTTTATAAGCGATCCAGTATCTCAGACAAGCTGCAAGAACATCCATGAAAGGCGTGCCAGGTGTAATCTCATTAGAATCCCAAGCCTTTAAAATTTCGGGCTCCTCAGTGAGGCTTCCTTGAGACTTGAGCAACTTCATTAGTTCTACTTTATCTTCTGCTTTTTCCTGAGCTTCCTGGGCTGACCGAAATCTACGAGAGCGTTGTTGGTTCATCTTAGCTCTCGGAGCGACACCATCGATAGCAATCAATAATAGCTTGCGTGGGCGAACCATATTTACAACTCTATCAGTGTATTTGAAAATGGCGATCATCATTTCTTCTTCATTCTTAGGAGCTGGTCGATCTTCAGGATGAGAGCAGGGATGAACGATCCCATTCATATCGAGATATAAGTTATCGAATTCCTCTCCATTTGGATTTGCGCCACAAGTATCAATCGGAATAACTTGGCCATCGATTTCTCGAGGATGCTCTTCAACAACTGGTGATACAATTTTCGGCTGAATAAAGTCATTAGAACATCTATGTTTTAGAGATTGCTATTGAATTATTACTGACATATTTTTGGCTTAACCAGCGGAAAAGAGCTAAAGAATCAATAGTTAGCGTACAAATAATCTCAAAAATAGGAATCGAGTAGTATCGAACCGGGAACACCCATAGTAAAGGTACGAAGTGACCACAGTACAAGTCTACGACAGTATTCATTCAAATTCCAAACTCGCGTGACACCTGCTGTATGAATGATCAGCCTTTGGCCCAGCTCACTCGTAATAGAGCAAAAAATCTAGTAGGCTAAGATAGGGCTTTGAAAACTGTGTCTAAAATTGTCGGAATTTGGCTATAACTTGTCCATTGATATTAATCATGGTGATTCTGCGCTTGTCTTTCGGATCTAAATTCAGCCTTGTGAATTGATCTCAGCCTCGTTCTCACAATATTTGGCCTGTCACGTTTGGCTGAGTACTCCATGTAGGAATACATGTTACTGCCAGAAATCGATCTTAAGATTACGGGGCCTCTGTTTTAAGCTTCTTCAATGCCGAGTTTTTCTCTTTGCAAAACAAAGCAATGTTCGCCATTGCAACGCCTGCAAAGCAATCTGCAGAAGAGACTATCGTAACTTTATCAGGCCGGCTCACTTCGTCTACTCTGCTAGAGGACAGGCGAGCTGCAATACTGGGTCTTAAGAGCTTTGCGTCTGGATACCCCGCCACAGTTTCGAGCAATGCCCTTCGGGGCTTAATAGGATGTCTCAATAGGGATGCACAAGATATTGATACTGCCCAAGCCATTCTTCAAACTCTACTACTGCTCTTTAACCCAAATCAGAGTAGTCCGGAAGCTTCCGAAGATATTGCTCTTTGGCTCGCAGATGAATTCACCCAGCGTCAAGAAAATATAACTCTACTCTTGGACTTCTTAGATACTCAGGACTTTTACACTCGTCTTAATTCTCTAAAACTCTTATCCGCGATACTATCAGCCCGAGTTGAGCGGACCAAAGAGTGTATATTTACAGCACCACTAGGAATATCTAAGCTAGTTGTTGTATTAGATGATAAAAGAGATGCAGTTCGGAATGAAGCATTATCACTGCTCACCTATCTCACAATAAACTCAGCTGAATTACAGAAACGTGTGGCATTCGAGGATGCTTATGAACGAATTTTTAATATCATCAAAGATGAAGGCTCTCTTCTTGATGGAGATAGACTTGTAGAAGACTGTCTCATATTCTTAGCCAATCTCCTCCGACTAAATGAATCAAACCAAGCATTTTTTAGGGAAGCTGGCCACGTGCCAAAGATCGCCAGTCTACTGGGAGAGGCTAACGTTGAAGAAGGAAAAGAATTACAGACATCAGAATGGGTTCAGGCACAGAGAAATAGAAACACCTATGCTTTATTAGCAGTGTTACGGCTGTTTTTAGTAAAGGGTAGTACTGGCACAAAAATAAACCAAACATCATTCTGGCGTTATGGGGTTCTTGACCAAGCTCTCAAACTAGCCTTTAGTCACTCTACCGAACCCCAGATAAAGGCAGAGGTATGTCAAGCTGGATTCCTGACAGAAAAATTGATTAGTGTTAATTGATGGCTCAGGCCTTAATAACATGTGCAGATGTCATTCGAGGAAATCCAACCCTCCAGGAAGGGTTTGCACAGTTGCAGGTAACTCCTGTCGCTCAAGGATATCTAAGCAATGGATCGAAACTATCTCAACAGAGTCGAAACTCAAAAGTCTTTGTAATCGACGGGTTACTCGATCTTACACTTAATGTATCAACCCCAGTTGTTTTCGACGCCAGAATGGCTGCATGTGAATGTATTAAAGCGTACTTTAATAACAATTCCATCATACGGAAACATTTTCTCCAGCGTGTTGTAGATGGACACACTAGGGGTGTCGACGATACTGCAAATATCTTGACAACACTTCTCAAACCGCTAGATACTCAGTTCTCAGCGGATCCCTACCAGCCATGGTTTTCTGCAGTAATTTTCTACAATTTGATTTTCGATGACCCAGATGCCAAGAAGTTAGCAATGAGTATTAGTGAAGGAGATGCGGAAAACGGCGAGGAACTAGTAACGTGTCTTCAAACTCTGACTGGGAATCTTATTGATGGGATTAAAAACAGCTATGATGAGCGTATTCTTGTTGGATATCTCATGATCCTGTGCGGATGGTTGTTTGAAGACCAAGATAGTGTAAATGATTTTTTGGGTGAAGGAAGTCATCTTCGCAGCCTAGCACAAGTGGTCAGTGGTGTAGGTACAGATGATATAATTGTCCAAGGCTTGTGCGCTGCTGTCCTTGGAATCAGCTATGAATATTCTACAAAAGACTCACCCATTCCCAGATCTATGATACATCAGATATTGAGTTCTCAACTGGGTAGAGACAAGTATACTGATAGATTGTCTAAGCTAAGAAGCTGTACACTCGTTAGGGACTATGAGGTTCTACCACAGAATCTCAACTCTGCTGTTGATGGAGGGTTACCTGAAGTTTTCTTCGACCATGATTTTATTAATTTTTTAAAAGACAACTTTAGTCGACTTCTACACGCTATTGATCGTGATCCTGGATTCGAAGTACCTGTGATCGCAAATGGTACGCAGAAAGGAATATCCCGAGAATTAGTTGATTCATTACGAGCTCAGATTGATGAAAAAAATGCAGCAGCTCTAAAGCGTCAGGAAGAATTGATTAGTTTAAATAGGAGACTTGACCAAGAAAAGGCCGATTTCCAAAAACACAAACAAACTGCTGCTTTGGATTTCTTCAAACTTGAAAAAATCAATGAAACCACAAAAAATCGCCATGAAGAAGAAGTCAAGTAAGGAATACACTCGTTTTATTACAAAGCTAATCCAGATCAGATCCCTTAGAATAGAACATGATCGAGCCATACAAAAGTTACAGCAACGATTTGATCTCACCCTAGAGGCCTCCAAGGAAGAATCTTGGCTGACGCAAGATAAGTTAAAGAATGAAATAAATGAACTTCAAGGAACCCTGAATGATATAAAAGAAGAAGTTGAACAAGTGAGACATCTCATTCACGCACCTTGTTGAGCAAAGTCTAACCATTAAAAAATAGTCGAAAAGAGAGTATGCTAAGGGCCTCCAAGCTGTCAATGATTACAGATCGAAATACGAAAAAACATTAGTTCTTTTACAGAAATCAGAGGAGAGAGTCGCAGCTTTGGAGGCAGCAAGTTGTAAGTTAACTGAAGAATTATCTATCGTTAAAGACTCCTTAGCAGAGAAAGTTAAAGAGAAGCAAGCAGTCCAAGATGAACTGGATGATCTTCTAATAGTTTTCGCTGACACGGAGGAAAAGATTGTAAAATACAGAAAAAGATTAAGAGAAATTGGGGAGGCTCTATCTGATTCAGGAGATGACGACGATGACGAGGTTAACAATCATAGCGATGTGAGTTAAAGATTTATGTAATAGCTAATAGTTTAAATTGTGTCTACAATGATAGGAGAGTATCTTAATTTTACAGCGTATTTGCTAAAATGCGGTTCAATGGTGTCAGGTATCTGATGCCAGTGTGCTATTTCTTTTCAAATGAAAGATCAAGCTTAAATTATGTACACCAGCCCAGCACAACCATGGAAATATGTCGACTATGCTTATACTGATTATCGTGAGGTAAGTTAGCTGAGAATGAAGTTGGCATCGAGACCATGAGGCGTACAGTCAAAAGTCATTGGCCGCAAATGATGAATAAAAAAGTCAACAAGACACTAAATAAATGCTAAGGGCTGCGCCTTCATGTGTTTCAAGACTCAACTTAACGTTTTATTTGGTCCCGGTATCAGATGAAATGTCCCTCGGTCTTCATCGATAATCTCTAGCTCCAATTCACAAATTCTCTTATAGTCAGACTCTACGTTTAGTTGTAAAACTGTAATAGGACGAGTAGATAGGTATATGTATACTTGTAGTTCGTGTCCTATACTTGTGTTCGAAAGTCAATTAGAAAGTAGACAGTTTTGGCCGTTATGCTTTTCTTATTTGTCTTTTTGGTGTTTCGCCGCTTATAGTAAAACATAAACCTTGGTATTCTGGTTTACTATATAACTGACTTCTATGTGTAGGGCCGCTAGGGCGGATGACCATATTCTTTTTCGAAAGAAGCAATCAGAGCAGAGACTATCATCCCCTCGATGGTACACGCCCAGATTGATTGGCGATTTCACCATGTTATATGAAATTTAATTAGGATGTATTTCTACATCTTCACTACCTGCTATTGAGATCGAATCATTCTACAATTGAACCTGGGGCACCAACGAAACTGAGTGCAATACAGGGCTTCATCATACTCTTGAGCTCTTAGATCAACCACCTAATGCTCTCGATGGCGACAAATTGACTTGAAATCAATCGATGATCAACTCTAAAGTTTAAAACCTGGTGATCCGCAGGATAGAATCAGCTTTTTTCCCGTGTGAAAATTAATAGAGGGCGAGTAGGGATGGATATGGATTAGCCGGCTTGAAAAGACTGTCATAATGCATTGAATAAGTCACTGGTAGTAAGTCATGACATGAAAATAGATTTCGAGGCAGGGAGATATCCAATACTGCTATTTGTAGAAGTTTAGAGTTGCACTTGGGATTATCTTAGAGCTTATTAGACTCGATGAGATCACAGATGAATATAAAAGGCACAATGAGGAGGCTGTAGAAAGTTACCGTGAGAGTTGTTCATTACTCTCATGCCAACTACTAAAGCGCTTTATGTAAACATGAAAATTCTAACTAAAAGCAATTGGTGATTGTGAGTTAATAAGGACTAGCGTATGACCAACCATAATGGTCTTAGCGCAGAATGTCAAACGGAGCAGCCTCGGCTCTACAAGTTTGCATTCCTTGCAGATCTTTTCCAATATGTAGAATTCATTTCAACACTATTCAGCCTGTATCAACCCAGTTGTTAGGGGCTGTGCTGGCAAGTTGGCTGGTCCTAGGGAACAGCCTGAAAATACAGTCGTTCCTCTCTAACTCGATAGTGGGTCCCGATATATACTCTCATGATAGGGTATTGTTCGTTGATCCGCTTCTTATAGGGTACAGGGGTTAAAGCGGGGATAAAGTGGAGATAAAGTGGTGATATTCCAGGTTACCTCACGATAGATCCACAGTATCCCTGTTAGCTTCAAATTTTAAAATCTTATGGCCTAAGGCATAAGAGATATGCATCTGTATATGAAGTCCAACGCCCACCTTCATGCCTGCACCTTTCTTCACTCGCGCACACCTGAGGTCGTTTCGTTTAAATCATTGTCAGCTATTTACTATTATTTTGCTCAACGGCATACTTTTATTTCATTCATCTGTCTAATTTTTACTTCATGTGAGTGCATCTGAACCTTAAGTCAACTACTTTAGAAGATTTTAATTTACTGTACTATATTGCCGCAAAGATGGATTCACCTCAACAACCTTCTCCATCATCAGCATCTCCTACTTATGCAAAACGCCTAACACAAACTCAACGTATTCAAGTAAGTCTGAAATCTACAAATTGATAAGGTTAAGAGAGTAACATGTGCAGGTTAGAACCTTGGCCAGTGAGGGACACAGTTACGTCAAAATCTCTCAACGCCTTGGGATTACATGGCGACAGGTACAATACACCATGAGCGTTGAAAATACCGAGCCTCAGTACTCCAGTGGTAGGCCACCTATTCTAAGTAGTTCCCAGGTCGATGAAATAGAATTTTTCGTCTGTTTATCATCGGAAAATCGTCGGATGTCATTTTTCCAACTTGCACATTTTATATTTCGGCACTTTGGTGTGAGCGAGAATGTGATCCGACGTGAACTGGCAAAGAGGGGATATGCACGCAGGATTGCACGATTAAAACCTCCTATCTCTTCAGTCAACAAACTGAAGAGATATGAGTTTGCCAGAATACATCTCCACTGGCGGAAGGAACATTGGATGAGAGTCCTCTGGTCCGACGAGACTTGGGCTATGAATGGTCGGCAAAGTGATCGTTGGGTCACAAGAAAGGTCAGTAGTCCCTTAAAGGCTCCTAAGATTTAGAGTTCCCTTGAGCTAAGTTTAAGTCAAAGATTGGGGAAGAGTACGAAGATACCTGTGTCCTAGCCAAGACGCGGAGGAGAGTTGGGTGGATGTTCTGGGGATCTTTCTTTGGACGACAGAAGGGGCCTTGCCTGATTTGGGAGAAGGAGTGGGGCCATATCACTGCGGCCAGTTACTGCGAGAGGATAGTGCCTCTCATAGAGAGTGCGGTCTTTCGGGAACCAGGACTAGATGTGATGCAGGACAACGCCCTTCCTCACAAGTCGAGGCAAACTATGCGTGAGTTTGAAAGGAGGAATATTTCTCTAATGGAGTGGCCGCCATATTCTCCTGATTTAAATCCGATAGAAACTTTGTGGAGTTATATGAAAGCGTACATGGAGCGTCTTTATCCAGCGTTGGATCAAGGGGGTCAGCGGAGTCAAGGGCATCTTCGTCAAATAGTGAACGAGGCGTGGGATCTGGGGTTTAATGGGGATGACTTGGAGAAACTGATAGATTCGATGCCCCGAAGAATCAGAGCCGTTTACGAAGCTGAAGGCGGATATGTAAATTATTAGCTTGATAGAAGTATAATTTATTTATGAAATGTATTAATGAATTAAAAAGTGAATAGAGGGCTATAATGGACCAAAAAAGCAAAACCAACGAATATTTCGTTGTGAAATTTTTGCCATACAAATTTAAAGATTAGGTGGGGAGATCTACTTATCGTCATGCTAATTCAAGTTAGTAAAAGCCTATATACCCTGTAAAAGTCGAATTTTAGCGCCTATACACGATTAATACCGTAGTATCAGAGTATGTTGAAGAGATTCATTGTAACTCGGACTTTTATATTTGCAACACTTACCCTTACAGATCATTTTGCGTGCAGGGGTAAGTATTGCAAATGTAAATGGTTGAATTTCAATGAATATTTTCAACGCTTATACCGGGACCCACTATCGAGTTAGACAGGGACGACTGTAGAATACGAGAAGGCCGAAGCGAATCGGCTGTAGATGAGAAGCGCATGGACACTCGTAAGTTAGCCGATCGCCCCTCCACGGGGTTAAGCGAAAATACTTCGGAGTTTAGGGTAGCCGAATGAGGTAATTGCGAAATCGAAGGGGAGAGAGGAAAGCCTGGCATCAATTTGATACCAGAAAATATTGCAAATATAAGCAGAGAGACGCTGACTCTGGTGGGGCTACATGTAAAAACATTAATTCTTTGTTGGTATTGATTTTGAAGTATATCCGACTTATCCTTAACCCTTTACATCAGGTACCCTATGAACGCCCCTGGGCACTAGTCTATAAACTGATAATTTAGATCAAGACCATCTAACATTACTTCAAACTGGGTTTGGCATTAGTTCCATGCCATACCTTTCTTAAAAATAATTAATGCTATCGTTGGGTTTAGCGGGCTTGAATCACTATTTCAACAGCTATACCGTAGAACCCGTGAAAACCCATCATGGGTAGCGGTACAAATGTTGAAAAGATTCATTGAAATGTTACCGTTTATATTTGCAATATTACCCATGCACGTAAAATTATATGTAAGGGTAAGTGTTGCAGAAGTAGCAACAATTCGACAAATCATTACAATAATTAAACCCGGCACCCATTATGGGTTTGAACAGGTTCTACTTTATCTGTCTTGTCAAAATTGAATTTTATCTTTCAAATCACATCTCATTACTCATGCCGCTAATTTCGATGTTATTCCCGTTTGGACCAGCCATCTACTCTTACCTCCGGGGGACGAAGACGGCGTTTCTACCTGTACGTGGTGTCCCCTACGAACCTGGAGTTTATCTTCAGAGCCAACAGAAACACGCATTACTTGGTCACGGAGGAAAAGTCATCCAAACGAGTTTCCGGGGCGTACCCAGCTCCCGTTATGGTGGTGATGGATCAGACTAAGTTGGCCCTTTTTACCAAGATGAATTCTCACTGTTTACAGATATTCTGGCATTATACTGTCTCCCGAGGAAAGAGCACCGCTACCTGAGCGCTGGTGGTGTCGGTATAAGGAGGATATCTGGACTATGTGATACTAGGGAGATACAGATGGGGATACGCACCTCGTGTGGCTCTGGTGTCTAGGCCTCGCCTAGCTGGAGTTACAGGTTTTTTGAGACTTTTTCCCGCGTACTGGTTTCCATGGCTGCTCTTTTTCAATTTTTTTGAGCAGAAGGTTCCGTAGAAAAGGTGGTTGAATTCTACGGGTAATTACTGAGCTAAATGGCTACCCGTCATGGGTCAATGTATCAATGATCTTAGGTTCGAGGTAAAAGGGGATAGGAGCACTGTAGAAGGTGTGGCCTGGGTCAGAAAGGAGCCCTAGTGATATAATAGTCTTGGACTCTACATAGCACGAATAAAAAAAGCTACTACTACTCTTACCTCCAATATGTTGTTATTGACTAGGTTTTCTAACCCTTTGTTAGGATTGCTTTTGATCATAGCATCCGCTGGATTGTCAAAACCATTGATCCATCTGATCTCATAGAGTTCACGACGTTCGTAAGACTGCCTGAGCACCATGATGACAATCGTGAGGCATTTTTCCATGGTTGTGCCAAACTTGACGAGATACTCGTGGAAATTTTATTTAATATTTTTAGCATTTAACGTCCGCGGCGAGACTATCTTCCGATAGTTGCCTAACACCTCCCTAGGGGCGAAGGACGCGCTGTCGAGCTAAGCGCGCAGCGAATTTTCTATCAGTTCTACACTAATTACAATCAAGTCCAGTATTGCCATCTTATGCCATACTTTAGTCTCTACATTTATTTTCTCCAAAAGAAGAAACTAAGATCCATTTATGATTTTTGAATATGCAACCGCCCCTTCCTCCGTTCCTAATAGCCAATTTATTGACTCTTGAGTTCTTCGTTTCCCAGTATACTTTCTTACTAGCGTTCTTTTCAAGCGACAGAACCTAAAATGAACAGGGGACTTTGCTCGCCCACAAATACACGGTGAGTAACTGGTATGTTTAAATCTCTCATGGTAATTCTTAAAGTCTCCGTGCCCTGAACGTGCCGAAAGAAGGTGGTGGAGAGCTTTCCTGGGAAGTCGTAGTATGGCTGGGCATTTTCCAGGTATACCAGCCTGTAAGCCTAGGTCCTTATATCTTGCAGGGCCGTGAATGGCCCACCAAGAGTCTAATTGTTGTTTCCTCAAAGCTAAAACATGATTTTTGACTGCCGCAAAGGATGGGTTGTTCTCCAGCGATGCCGGCTCTACTGTAAGAGCTCCGGCTTTCGCCAGAGAGTCTGCTTCCTCATTTGCCGGGACGCCCATGTGACTGGGTACCCACTGCGCAAAGATCAAACCATTTGAAACATGAGCAAGTTTTTCACGCCTATTCCAGTTTTTCTGTGTATCCCGAATTATATCCAATTCTTTTCGGAATGTCATAGAATGATTTTCATTCACAATTCCGGCGGCTGTTCTGTTGTCTGTGTACACAAGTATATTAGTGGCGAAACGTGTATTGGCAAATTGTATACAGGCAATGAGGCCTTGGCAGATAGCAATTAATTCCTTGTCAATAGGTTCGACTTTCCGGTTAATGCCGAAGCTACCAGTCTTAACTTTTCGCCCTGCTTGAAAGATGACAAATCCGCCTCCTGCCTTACCATCTGGAGAACGCGAGCCATCTGTATATAGATGTATGTCATGAATTTTCCGAGGAATATTTGAGTCAAAAATCAGTTCTTTCCCAACAAGAGAAACATCCTTACCGTCTACTGAAAGTGGCAATAGTTTAGTCGTTTTAGTGAGGCGCGTAGAGGCCTTGCCGAGTGCTCTTTTTTTCAGAGGGTGATTATCGTCCAAAGTTTGTATACGAAGTGCGTGCTGTAGTCGAGTCTCCTCAAGGATGAGGTTAATTGGAGGAATTCCAGCTTCTCGATAAAGGATTGGCAGCGGTGTAGTTTTAAATACTGGTAGAATTGTCCTTAAACCTAATTTTATGGTCTTGGAAAGAAGCGATAGGTGTGAGTTACTTCTAAATTTCAGGTCCTTTTGTATTCCTCTGCTCCATGAGTACACTGTTTCTCCTGGCCACCAGACTTCTGCCCCATAAGTGGCAATAGATATGACACATGATTTGACTGCCTGCCTTACTAGATCCGGGCGAGACCCTCGCTGAGTATTATTGAGACGTTTCAGATGCATTGCAACTGCTGACACTTTTGCTGCCCACTTTTTCACGTGTGTTAGAAAGGATAATTTCCTGTCCAGCCAAATTCCCAGCCATCTCGTAACTTGATTAGGGACTATGCACCAGTCGCCCAGCCGAATATTTGGGTACTCCTTAGGTTTAGGAGCTTGTGTAAAGTGCTGTAGTTCGCTCTTATCTTTGTCGAAAGTAATAGCGTTATTTTTCCCCCACTCAATTACCTTTTCGAGGTCCAATGCTAGTTTTTCCGAGCATTCTGATAAAGTCTTGCCAGTTCGAATGAAAGCAATATCATCCGCATAGCTGAAAACGCATCTTGGGTTTGTGAGACTTAACAAAGGTTCAATGTATAGCATGGAGAGTATTGGTGAAACGGGAGATCCTTGAGGGAGACCGCAAGTCAGTGGTGTCTCTTGGGTGAAAAAATCCCCCATACGAATTCTCGCCGATCTGTTGGTAACGAATGATTCCACCCAACCTATAAGCCATTTAGGCCATCCTTGTTCTCTGAGTCTATATTTGAGCCGCCCCGGGAGAACAGTATCGAAGGCTCCTTTAATGTCCATAGTTAGCAGTGACGCAGCTTTCCTTTGCGAGCGAGCTTTCTCAATATCGTGAACGAGGCAGCCGACAAGATCCGTGGCTGATCTTTTCGGAAGTGCTCCAAACTGTTGTGGACTTAGCACGTTTTGTGTGATGGCCACATGACTGATTCTTCTGGCGATCAATCTTTCAAGACCTTTCCCTAGGCAAGGCAGAAGGGCAATGGGACGCCAAGATTTAGGTGAGCTGAGATCCCTCTTATTTGGTTTCGGGAGAAAGATGACTTCTGCTGTGAAAAATGCACTAGGGTGGTGACCTTGGCTTAAACACAGGCGAAAAAGTAGAAGTACCGCATGTTTGATGCTGTCCCAACAAGCCCGTAGGATTTTAGTTGTGACGCCGTCGATCCCGGGAGCAGTGTTGCCCGCGTAGAGTAAACAATGCTCAATATCATCTAATTCGACATGTACGTCTACGTGCAGTTCGTCCTTACAATCTGATGGTTCTAATTCTAGGCTAATATCTTCATCACTCGTTCTCCTTTCTAAAAGAGCCCGTCTGAGAGCGGATGCTTTACCACTGGGGTCTGTGAACGCACTTCCGTCGTGCTTTATTGGAGGTGAGCCGAATGTTCCATTATATTTATGCCAACTGGTGATTTTGAAGATATCTTTAGGTTGGCGAGCCTCTTCTACCTTTTTCATCCAAAATCCTTTCTTAGCTGCCCGTGTAGCTTTACGTAAGGCGTGTTTCTCTATAGTGGCGTCGCCTTGTCTTCTAGCTCTTCGATATTCTGCGGCCTTGTTTGCACACTCCTTATTCCACCATTTGGTCCCTTGCCTGGATTGTATCTTCATAGGTAGAAATCTCTGCATGTTAACCTGGATACTCTGGGTTATCAAGTTTGTGAGCATATCAACATCATGTGGCAGATGTTCGACGGTCGGAAGAGTCTCTTTGACTCCAGCTGCGAAGTGTGGGATGTTCTCGGGCTTTAGGCTAAACTGGGGTCTAGGGGAGTGCGGTTTGAAACCGGAACATGGAACTATAGACACGAGTGTCTCATGGTCAGATGTTGTGTGTAGGTGCTCCTCGATATTGCATTGGACGTGGGGATTATTGGTGAACGCTGGATCAAGAGTGCCGCCTCTGCTGTGTGTACTTTTATCAATCGGTGATGTGAGAACTAGATCGTTTGTTTGGACCCAATCGACTAGTTCTACAGATTTGCTCGTAGCTGTTGCTCGGGAGTCCCAGAGAGGATGTCTGGGATTAAAGTCCCCGGCTACCAGGTAGCTAGACGGCACGTGAAAAGCTTTAAGAGCGCTTATAACGGCGCCTCCTTCTGTTTCTTGGGTGGTCTGTATACGTTGGCGATTGTGAAAGGGGGCGAGAAACCCATTATTGTGACCCAGCAGATGTCTGCGGTGTTTGCGGGGCGAATTTGGACGACCTGGAGCCCTCTACCTTTCCTGATGTAAGTTATTACGCGTGGCCTCACCTCCCAGTCGTCTGTTGGGCTGAAAGTATCGAAGCCGGCGTGTGTTTTGGTGGATTTCTTTTCTAGGTCCGGAAAAATCCAAGGTTCTTGTAGAATAATTATATCAACTGACTCAGCCCTTCCTAAGGCCAAGGCGAGGTCATGATTGGCTTGCCCTCTGGCCACATTTGCCTGAAAGATCTTTAGGTATTTCCGTTGGCGTTTGGTTGGCTTGTCTAGCATTGAGTTGCATTGTTTATCTCTATTACCTCGGGGTTGGCTGGGTTAGCTAAAAGCCATGCTTTATGACCAGCTTGACGGACTTTTTTCAATTGCGTCTGAGAAAGAGAGACTATTGTGCCATTTCTGACTAGCAGTTTTGCAGGGCAATAGATTTCGTCTGCGACATGAGGGCCTTTACAGTTTATGCATCTTGGGGGATTTTTACAGGACGAATGTCCTGATGCACCACATTGTTTTCACCGTTGCTCGTAATTGCACAGTCTTGCATCATGAAACCCCCAGCATTTTGGGCACTGTGTTGGTTTTGGAGATTTGATGACCTTTCGGGCCAGAGAGCTAGTGCCGAAAAGTCTGAACGCATGGGTATGTTTTTTAAAAGAGGCTACAATGGTACCAGTTGGTGCGGGGTTAGCAAGTGTCTTCCTCGACCACGATACTCTAATAGGAATTTGTCCGGTGACAGCTTCAGCTTCCTCCTTGGCCGACCCTTCTGTGATTTCTATTTCTTTCCCATCCAATGAGTGTATCTTCCTCGGTACATGGTCTATGACGTAGGTTACCCATTCTTCTGCTTTTTCTACCTTTCCTCCCAGGACTGAAGTGATTGTTTGAGCTTTTTCTAGTAGTTTCTCCGCGTGTTTTTCATCTAGAGGGACGATTGCGATTCCAGATTTAACTTTTTGGATTGCTTTTACAGAATCACCTTCAGGACCTAGTTTACTGCGAAGAGCAGCTTTGACAGCGTGGATATGGTGGCTCCGACTTGCATGGGTTTCGGGAAGACGAACAAATATTCTGTTGTCAGTTTTACGAACAGGAGGAATATGATTTGATGCGGGGTTTACAGGTTTTTGAGGCAGATTTGCTCTCGATACGTCAGGCAAGTGGGATTTCGCTGCTTCCGCATAGGAGATTTTCGATGAGCTAGCGGTGCCCTGAGATATGGCGTGGATTGATTGTAAAAGGCCAGTATAGTCAGTTCCTATTGCGAGCAGATTATCTCCGCGAGCGAAACGTTTTAATACCTGAGCCAGTGCTTTCTCCAGCTGTCCGATGCCGTTTCCAAGTCCCAATTCTTGAACACAGCAAGTTGCCTCATCCGAGGCACGAGAATATTCTTCTGCAATTTGCTCACGCTTTGCTATCACTTCACGTTCCTTATCAAATGCTTTTTTGGTGGCTTTCAAAATGTTGCCGTTAACCTTGATGTCCTTGATATTCTCGAAGGCTGTGAATGGGTCTCCTGGGCTGTACGGGGCCTCTGGGTCATAGGTTGAATGTTGAGAGGAATGAATATCGGCAAACCGTAGCGTTCGCGATCGTTGTGTGGGAGTGGAGGTTAGGAGAGGAAAAGTAGACGACGTACGCGTGGGCGTCGTTGGAGGCAACATGTCGACATCGCTGTCAACATCCGCCATTGCTCAAAGGGGGCTGCCAAGAGCGTTTGGTGATAAGGGGAAGATTTTTAAGTGCAAATTAATTGAACAAAGAGACTGCGCGAGATACTCGTGGAAATAGTAGGAATTCGTGCAAACAATAGTAGGAATTAGCGAATGTTGTCACGGGATGAGGTAGGATTAAGGCAAAAATTGAGTAAATGTGTCAAGAGTAGAAAAGTGTTTGATTACTAATCAAGGTAGAGTAAATATTAATAAGACGTGGCACGAATCTTCTAGACATACGCAGCACAACCTATTTATACACAGATCTGGGAACTCGCATCATTTAAAGCCCGAATTCCCGAATTCCTTCCCCGGAGAATTCTGTAACCCAAAAGCAAACACAACACAACAGATCTCCGAAAACCTCAGCAATGCTCAGACGATCTTATTAGGTCGAATAATATATTATAATAATAATATTAATTTAACAAAACAAAACATAACTTATGAACAAAAGGAAATTAGACGGTGCTGATAGGGACCGTGACAAATGTGTTAGTTGATCGGTTATCATTTTTAGAGTGGGGCTAATAGCGTAAGCTATATCGACACCTACTACCATCCCCAAAACCTCAGCCGCGAGAACACTTCTTGTAACCCTTTTTCTCTTATCCGAGCTGTAATGGGAAATATTGTCCGTAAGTGTGAACATGTGATCTTTTTGGGGCTTCTCGTTCGCTAGAACAAAAATGAATCTGATTTGTGAACTTAGATCTGAATTATTTGCAAAAGTGTTCTAGTTATGAGCTGACGGAGGACTGGATTTTAGATACTGAATCTTTTGCAGTGCACAGAAAATTGTGTATACTGATGATGAGAATAGATATAGAATGAATACTGAATGTGTATTATACTCACGAGTAATCTATCTGGAGATGTAACGAAAAGATAAGACATCTTATACACAAGAGGTGTTAAAAATAGGACTAACTTGATCGAGGTTGAACATACTCAGTCAGGTAATCTCGGTTAGCAATTAACGCTAGCAGGGAATATTTGATGTATGTATTGATCCAAGTCGGGAACTTGTAAAGTCACACTGAAATATATACAACAATATCGTACTAAAAAAAAAATAGGTTATGAGACATGGTTGCGAAAGGTACTTTGATTAGTTAATATATTTTAAGTCAAGTCACAAGACGTCGGAAAGAGACGCGATCCACCTAAGCCGCCAGAAAGAGGCGCATTTACCTACTGTTAGTCCTAATCACCATCGATGGCTTATTCTAATTTTAAATTTCTTGAATTTTTGTTAATACTTTTATTAAAAAAAAAAAAAATACCCTCCCTATAGAGAATGAATTATACGAAGACCAAGCTTGACATTCCTGTCTTATCTCAGGAGACACACGAGAGATGGTTTCGCAATATCTCAGTGCTGTTAAGCGCCAATGGTGTTCTTTATGTGACAACGCAGTCTCTCCAACAATTCGCCGCTTTAAAAAAGCCAGATAAAATCGATGTCGGCGAAATTACAGATGGTATCGCAGACTTAGACATAAACGATAGCTCAAATAAATCATTACTCAACCTCGAATTGAAAGCAACATGGTTGAAGGATGATGCAACTGCATTATCAATTATGATGCAGCGACTTAACAAAGAAAATGGAATCTCGGCGGAGCGGAGCTCCAAGTATATATCCGAGGAACACGTGAGCTTGATTTTCAGCCAATCATGAATTTTCCAGTTTTGAGGTGTCACCCATTTGGGCCTAGTGAGGTACAGAATCCATGCCAGTGTATATATTCAGGTGTGAACATCCTTACAGCGTCTAGTTTGACGTGGCTCAATGGTAGAGAGTCATAATTGAGGGAGCCTCTTTGAGGCAACAGGGTGGTCCAGCAGGCTTAGTCGGTGGTATCGGCTCTGTCTGAGGGTTGGCTTAATCAACCAACCACTGCACAATTGCATGTATGCATGCATGCGTTGTGTGGCAGTAAAACCCCGGCTAGACTTGGTATTTGGTGTCCCGTATTTGGTTGTCCCTGTTGGTTGTCCCTGTTCGGTTGTCTCAAAGTCCATTGGTTCAAAACCATTTGGCACACCCAGTCCTTTGGTTCAATCCCATTGGTCCTGTGGTCAGTTGAGTGTTGATACCAGCCCATCACAAACACATTTTCTGATTCCTCTTCATCCTCATGCATGTTTCCCATCATGTTTCTCATAATTCATCTGATTCCTCTTCATCCTCATGCATGTTTCTCATAATTAATCCGATTGCTCTTCATCCTCATGCATGTTTCTCATCATGTTTCTCATAATTCATCTGATTCCTCTTCATCCTTTGCCATTCTTCCCCTTCTCTGATGAAGATATAAGCCCTCAGCTCTCTTGATAGATAGAATCAATCAATCATTCATTCACTTCCTCATCCTCTCTTGCACAGCTCTCGTTTGCACAGTTTGCACACTGAAGAAGATCAATTCTCTCAGTCAAACCCGAACAGAACACCATCCTCTCTATGCTCGAGAACATCCTGGCTAAAAAGGGTGTCGTCAAACGTATTATCACTGTCTAACAGCGCCGCGTCGCTCATATCGCTGAACATGTTCTCGTCGCGATCGGAAGAAGCAGGAGTACGTCCCTTAGCAACAGCAATAGGTCGGGACCGGGGAAAGTTCGACGATATCGAAGACAATGGTGTTTGTCCAGAAAAGGCAGTGGCCGTACGGTAGGGCGTAGAAGGCAGACGCGTGGGCTGCTGTTGATAGTCTGCTATCAACCGTCGGCCTTCAGCTCTAGCGGGCTCTCGTTCGTCCCAGTCGATCATCCTGTCGATAGCGGTGTCTCCGCCGGACGCTTGCAAGCGGTCTAGATCGAACGGCTCCTCAAAGAGTATATCGTCGAGGCGTTTCACGCGTGAGACGGCAACGTAGAAGAGATCGGTAGCCTTCCTCCCTCGTGCAAGATTGAGAGCAACACGGGGGAGAGTCATACCCTGCGACTTGTGGATGGTGATGGCGTACGCGAGCTTGACAGCGAACTGACTTCGATACTGCACTTGACCTTTGAGCAGGAAATCCCGGGAGGACCGGAATATCGGAACGATAGGCACTTGCTCGCCGGGAGTGTACGCGAACGCCTTCCCTGTGTAATCGGCGACGGCGACTAAAAGGCAGTAGGGAGGTTGCGAGCGAGGGTCATCACCGGGAGACCACACGATATCATGCAGTATGCATTGTGTGCCGTTAACGATTCCAAGCTCGGTCCGGAAGTTTTCGAGAATCATCAGTCTGCACCCGATAGTCAGGTCGAGAGCTGCGTTTTTGTTAACGATGAGGTGTACAGCAAGAACGAAAACCATCAGAAGGCACATACCTGGCGCAAGCCCACCCGCAGAATCGCTATCGAGACCCTTCGTCTGCGGACAGGAATTGGAAGCGACCACCTTGATCACGGCCTGTCCACAATCACGCAGACGATCATGGTTGAAGCCGTCTACGTCAGCGTTCGTCGAGTAGATTCGTACAGCGTCGGAGAAATAAGCAATCTCGTTAGGTGCGAGATTGAACGCGCATCTTTGGGATAGCGTCGCCCAATGTTCCTCTTCTACAGCATTGTTCCGGAGAGCCTCAAGCGCGGAGGCGAAAGCAAGCTGTGTACGATCCTGTCAATGTTGAGTGACGAGCTCACGCGTTGTCGTAAACAGCTTGTACTTCTGATATCCGAAGTACGTGTCGCAATGGACATGTTGATGCTGGTGTCGCGGTTGGGATTGTTCGATAGGCGGGCCAGGAGGAGCCGGATTGAGTCTGCCGCGGCGCCCTATCTGCGTGAAGAGCGCCTTGTCTGCTACAGGGGGCAGCTGCCAGAAGTCGCCGAGGAGGATAATTGATCTACCCCCGAATGGATGCTGTGATTGCGGGAAGGCTTCCTGAAGCCGTGCATCGATTCGGTGTAGGGTAGCCAGTGATATCATAGACTTCTCGTCGATGATAATGTACTCGACGAAGCGCAACTTAGCCTGTAGGGCGGTAAGGGCCGCCGACTGCAGAGGCTCCATCGTCTGTGCACCCTTCAAGACAGGCAGTCGAAGGAGCGAATGTAGCGTGCTCCCATTAATGCCAAAGGCAGCGGCACCAGTAGGGGCGCAGCGTTCGAGGATAGGGCGTGTGCTGCCCGTCAACTGCTGGAGATGCGACGAAAGGACACTAATAAGAAAAGACTTGCCTGTGCCAACGCGGCCGTCGACGTTCATAAGGATAGGCGAAGGGTCGCCTCCAGCAAGACGACTGCGGCAATGCCCCATAACCTCATCGTAGATAATGCGCTGCTCTGGAGATAAGGCGTCAACTAGATCGAGTGGCTGCGTAGATGGGTCGATGCGATCGTGTTCGATGAGCTTCCACCATTGAGTTCCGATCGTCCAGAGCTCAGAGCCTAGATGGATTTCGTTAGTAGGGGGCGTCACTGCCAACGAAAACCACGTACCCTCGTATGTGCCGACATGGCGGGACCAGTCGCATGTCAGATCAATTTCACGATCCCCTAGGCCGTCCGGATTCTCGTCGCGTGCGGCTGGATTGTACCAGGAGGTCTCGGCTGCGAGACCCATCCAGTCGTCGTCTTTCACGATCTCTTCTAGCTGAGACGCAGATAGGCCCTCGAAGTCATCTTCCGGGGGGGTTGGGAGTTGGACGCTATAGTAGTCTCTCTTCAGCGTGTGGGGACCACCTATGACTGGGTATGAGCCTGAGCAGCATGCAGCGAACGCCGCTTGCCAGCTATCGTAATCTGCAAGTATGCCCTGGGCGAGCTTTGGCGAATCTCGGAAGGGGTGGTGCAGAGTCCATCGAACCCGGCAGTATGACTCGTACTGGGGATGATCTGGCGACGACTTGTACACAGGAAAGTAAAGGAGAACGCGGTCTTTAGCCCGTGAGCGCGCACAGTTGCCGCTGGCCTTGTTGTGAGTCCAGGAGGTGAGGAAGTCGAAGTACGTTGTATCCTCTGCAGTATCTGGTCGGCTTTGGTACTTCTGTAGTAATGACCGTCCCTCAACCGCGTCCTCGTGATCTAGTGCAATGGTATGGCGAAGTTCGGCATCCTCGCGACAGTCGACCTGCACGACAGAACGGCTAGCGACAGAACAGCTAGCGACCGAAAGTGGGCGTTAGAACAGGATGTGGCAGACCTCTTGTGCTGACCAGTCGCGCTCACCAATAAGCCTGTTCATCATCTTTCCGTTGTAAGACAACAACGGGTGCTTGTCGTGGACCCATGGTACGATCGCCTTTGCCATGTCCTTATAGGACTGTGTGTCGACCTCGCCCTTGGTTGCGTACTTAGCGATGTAGCTAACGACTGCGTGCGCCAATGTACATGGCTGAATGTCGCTGTTCGCTAGCCAGAAGGACGTCGTTTGGATGTAGTTGTTCATATAGGCATCATTGCGTTTGCCGTCGAAGTTCCAATAGGGGTTCCCAACTCGTTTGTACATCTTAGCCTCGCCAACTTCGCGTGGGTAGTGGAATCGACATTGGGTAGGCCCAGTTTTCCTCCCCCGAGGTCGACGTTGGCAGTACGACGCATTCGTGCAATGATGGCGCTGTACACGGTTGATGACATCCGAGAGGTGACACACAGTGTTCTGTACTTCGGCCGGTCCGAGGTTGAAGGTGCTTCTAGATCCTGGAGGCGGCGCCCTTCTATCAGGCTCAGGGTTAACGGCATGGATATGCCGCGACCAATAGGCGACAAACAGGTCCCTATGAGGCTGCAGTTCGAAATTCAAGTCGTCTACATTGGGAACCCCATTGCCGCGGGCCCAAACGAATCCATGCACATGTGTACTTCCCCGGCCTTGGAATTCGTATCGGAACCAGTAGTCCTCCACGCCGAACTTTGGTATAAGGACCTCATGGAGAAACCATCGAAAGCGGTCATGAAAGTGCCAGGTTGCGATGTGAGGATTGTCGCGCAAATTATCGCGGTTGAGGTTGTACCTAGCCTTGTCGTCTCCGGCCTGCCATTCGTCGAGCCGTGGAAAGAGGCGGTTCACGCTATACCATTGCGTATCTGCGGCGCTGAACGTGAAAAAGAATGTCGGCGTCCCAAGGGAGTGAACAAACGCAGTAAGCTCCCGGCATTTGCGACTCCAGAATGGCCTGCTTCCAAGTATAGCGCCAGCGGTACGGATGCAGCTGTTCAATAGCGCCTGGGCCTGTTCTGTATCATTGCTAAACGCATCTAGGAGGTCATCCTTCGTTGGGCCTACCGCGCTAGCCTCGGCCTTGCGTGTTGTCCAGCGTGCTCGACTACCGGCCTTGTCTCGCATCCATTGATTGAACACGGCGTATCGAAAACGCGCGTGGCGAGCGAAGCGGCCGTCGTGGAAACGTAAGAGGTGTCGGGCCCATTCGATGAATGTGAGGCTACGGGGTCGAGGTGTGCACCAATCTGCCTTGCCAGTTGGAAATAGCGTTGGGAAGGCTAGAGACCATATTCGCAATCCGAACCGTTGTTGGGAGTACCGGAAAGGCTCGATATCTGACCACTCTAGCGTAGGCAATGTATGATCGCGATTCGCAGCGGCGCCATGCGTAAGAGCTAAGAGAACGAATGTTAGCATGTGCTACAAGAGCGCATAGTACGGAGGAATGAGATGTTCAGACCGACCTTCTCGAAGCGCCTCACGCTCCTCTTGCTCTGGCCGGATGAATGGCACCGCGCCAAACTCCGCCCATTGTTCTTCTTCGTCGAACTCTATGTCGTCGTGCGACGGTTGATGAGCCTCTTGGGGCTGGGCCACGTCTGGTTGATGAGCGTCTTGGGGCTGGGCCACGTCTGGTTCCTCATCATACTCAACAATGTCGATGCCGCCCTCGGTGTCAAGAGCGTTAGTGTGGTCTGGCAAATCGTCGAGCATGTCCCAATCGATCTGGTATCGCTCGTACCCAGGATGGTGATGCTTGAGGTACGAGAGCCATATCCGGATATACGCCTTCCGAATCGTGAAGGCCTTCTTGAACTGCCTGATCGTCTGCTGCCCTGCTGCGGTAACAATATTCTTAGGCCGGATCAAGACGACGCTGCAATCGCGAGGCAGACGGGGCAGCTTGTCGACAGTAGACGCAACATCCCGAAGAAAGGTCATAGTATGCCCCTTGTAACGATACTGCGCGTCCTTGATGCGGTAAAGGTACATACTAATGTGGACCGGAGATATCATCATCTCTTCTATTTCAGAAAGGCGAGGCAGCGATGGAATCTCCCCTGGGTCCATGTTGTTCTCGACGGACATAAGAAAGGGTGTCTTGCCGGACCCATTGTACCTTTTACAGCGTTGACAGATCTCGTTCTTTATGGCAATGTCAAACCAATCTTCCTTGCAACGGGGGCACCAGATTGCATGCCCGTCCTGCCACTGCCGCATCCATTTCTGCAAGTCCTGCCAATCAGTAGTCGTTATGGCTGGCGCATCGAGGTCCATTCCTGGCACGATTGTAATTGGATTGTTATGATCGTGCAAGCGTTGGTCATCGGTAGACAACGGTTGTTCTGGGTGCGTACTCTCGTCGTGAACGGTATGCGTAAGGGGTAGTTCCTGGGCAGCATTGTCTGCATTCGCTGTTGGCAATATTGTTGGGGCGCGGCCTACGCGCGGGTGATATTCATCGGTCGAATGAGGTGGGCGAGGACGAAGAGCCGGAGGCGGCAAGTCGCGCTTCCTGCGTTGTTCTTCATATCGGAGAGCGCGTGCATTAGCAGTCTCACGTTGAGAAGCCCGCCCGAACCGCGCTTGAGCCTCGAAGTCAGCATCGTAGTTGTCGTCTTCTTGAGCGTTGGGGTTAGGTGGAGTAACCGGCCGAGCGCGGCCTCTTGTGTGTAGGCAGTTGCGGCACGTTAACTTGTATTTTCCATTCTTGAACTGGTCGAATTCAGAAAGATCACGTTCGACTTCGCACTGTTTACATAACTTGCTCATGTTCCTGGGTTGTGGGTCGAAGCGCTTGGTGCTGTGTGATGTTGAAGAAGGAGCTTTCGTTGCACGAATTGATGTTGAAGAAGAAGAAAGGGTTCGCTTACTAAGCGGAACCACCGGCATTTTTGTTCCAGGGGTTCACAGCCAATCATTTTTAGAGTTCACTAGTTTCACGCTAAAAGTTCCGTAAGTAAGATATCCTCGTTCCTTGGATAATGACGAGGCATTAGTTGACGAGCACCAATCGACTAAGGAAATGTGGAGGCGGCTTCATAAAAAATACGCTAAATCTAGTCCCGTGGCGGCAAATGACAACTTAACGGCCATACAAACTTCCGACTTTGACGATTATCCCTCGATAACTGCTGCCTGGGATAAGTTAAAGGATTTTCGACGAAAATTGGGTGTAGCCAGTCCAGACATGAGGAATGCCTACACTGACAATGCCTTGTTCCTGGTGCTTATCCGTGCGCTGCCGGACGATTTTATATCGACAATCGACGGCATCAATGTCCAAACGGGTTTGACGATTGATGAGAAATTAAAGCACCTTGAATCCAAAGAGTCGAGGCTTAAGAGGAAGACAGAACATGCACATGCTTTGTTGGTTTCTACATGTTCTCACCTTCGTTTTGTTCGCTTATGTAATGGTTGGCGAACACAGATAAATAGGGATAATCGTAGAACTTTGATAGAAAGAAGAATCATTTTTTGAAAACGTTTTACGATAACAGGTTTATCGACACTGATCAGTTTCGAAACAGATCAGAACCGCAGGTTAGAGTAATCTTTCCTTTGTCACACAAGCTAGATCCTCTTGTTAGCAGTATAGCAGACAATCGCGTCCTTTCGATAGAATAGATTATCCGCCGAACCTTTCATAAGATCGCACATCAAGATGTCCAACGATCAAGACGCAGCGCACTTTGTTCCATGGACTATTGAAGAGGCGAACAAAGCCTCTGCTCAACAAATCTCAGAATACATCTCCGAACGAATGAGCGAATACGACGATGATAAATTGGCTGCATCTTTGCTCCACGAATACTTTGCGCATGACTTTCAAAGTTTTAATGAGACTATATTCCGCAAAGTATCAAACCTTAAGCCACTCCGCAATTACCTACGGTCTCACGACGTTTTTGTCGAAAAACGGCGCGGAATCAAGATAGCGCCGGCTTTAACCAAGACCTGCACTTCTCAGTACGCGCCATTACCTAGCGGAGAACAGATTGAATTTTTGCCTCAGTTTAGAAGTCAGCAACTCCTTCCGAACCCACAATCTCAGCCTCCAGCACAGCTCACTTCGCAACAACCATACCAGCGCTCAGAAGAAGATAAAAAGACCGCAGCCTTGATCAACCTGAGCAAGATATGTAAAGACGGTCAGAAATATGGAGGATCGCCGGATGAGTTTTTTGATGATAAATTTGCGGCATTCATTGAGTGCTGTAATACTGTAGGGTTACCAGCCACACGACAACATGAAGCTTTCCATATAATGCTCGAAGGTGCTGCCTTACAGCATTATCGAACCATTGTCAATCAAAATAAATCGGTTATCCCACCAATTTCTACGCTCGTGAGCGATATGAAACAATTCTTTGAAGGCAAGGAGCGTGGGAGCATGCTTCGCAATCAGTGGAACGAAACGTCACTTTTTTCAATTCTTGCCAAACAACCAGAAACGCAAAAGAATGTGGATAAAGCCCTAACTGTCCTTGTACAGCGTCTGCGTCACTTACAACAGGGGCTTCCCGCATCTTATAGCTCTGAAGATATCTTTTACGGTAAACTGATGGACTCCTGCAAGGGTCACCCAGCGACATGTATCGCCTGCTCGACAACACCAATCGGAGATACTTCAATTGACTTTATCAATCGCGCTAAGGCGAATATCTCGACCTGGAAGGCTTCACTCAACTTAGCAAATCACCCGCAATATCAACAGTATTTCGAATCTGCCTTTGAACAAGAAGATTGTTTTTACACGGATCGACGATTTCTAGGTGGCTCTCACAAGGGACGAAAGATAACTCAAGCAAATCATCAGAAAAGATACCCAGAAAACCAAAGAGGAAACTTTAACCGGACTCGCCGTGCTTGCTACGTGTGCCGAAAAGAGAATTGCTGGTCGACTCATCACACCGAAGAAGAACGTCAGCAGGCTCGCAAACGCCTTAAAGATGCTTATCATCGCCGAAACTCGGCGTACATGACTGATACTGAATTTGATGTAAGGTTTGACGCCTTTGTAAATGAATTGGAAGCGCAAGATTATGATGATGAATTTGTTGAGCAGCTTGCAGTAATGACCATTGATGAGGCTCACGAAAGCGAGCACTTTCTCCTAGCCTCAGAAGAAGAATATCCATTGCAGCAACTACTTGCAAACCAATCAACCGCACACGCCCTTACTTCTTCAGTACCTCTGGAGGACGTTAAAATTGAAGATGAAACCTATCTTATTCGCCATCGATACGGCCAGGATGTGTTTCACGGCATCTTGATAGACACAGGAGCTGCTGGTCAATCTACGGCTGGCTTCAGTCAGTATAAGGCATTCGAATCTCTCTTCGGACCTCATCCACTTGACAAGTCTCGTACAATTAATGTAAAATTCGGCATCGGTGACGCACCATCTATCGGTTCGATATCTATCATTACACCTATCGGACCCTGCACTTTTCATATTATTGAAACAAATACACCATTCTTACTCTCCCTCCGCGACCTAGATGAGAAGAAAGCATACTTTGACAATCTCACTGATATGATTTGTCTTCAGAAGGACGAAAAGCGTATTTCAATTCCTGTAGTTCGAAAATTTGGTCACGCATTTCTACAGTGGGGACCAATGACAGCCACAACCTCATTTTTAACAGAAACAGAACTCCGCGTTCTTCACAGACGCTTCGGCCATCCCTCCGTACAGCGACTCGTTAACATGTTAAATAGGGCTGGCCACATAGATGAAAACCACCGCCATATCCTTAATAAGATTACGGAGCACTGTCAGAAATGTCAACGTTACGGTCCCGCCCCTCTACGTTTTAAATTCACACTTAGGGACACTGATAATGTAGATTTTAACCTATCAATATTCGCTGATGTTCTCTATATCGACGGCGCTCCGGTACTTCATGTTATTGATGAGGCTACCCGGTTTCAAGCGGCACGTTTCCTGCCAAACATGACTGCCTCGGCCCTATGGGAGGCTCTTCGAATTTGCTGGATTGATACCTATCTTGGACCTCCAGCCATCATAAATCATGATGCAGGAACAAACTTCACTTCAGTTGACTTTCAACGATACAATAAGTCGCTTGGTATTGAAACAAATGAAGTCCCAATCGAAGCCGCACAATCCATGGGTATCGTCGAAAGATACCACAAGCCACTCCGGAGGGCATACGAGGTAATCCGCGAAGATTTATCACCGAATCAACAGACAACGCAACAAACTCGCTCTTTAATTTTACAGATGGCCGTCAAGGCAATAAATGATACAGCCGGTCCCGACGGTATTGTTCCAACCCTTCTTGTTTTCGGCGCCTTCCCTCGTATTGTTAAGGACAATGTACCCACACCGGACATTATGCATCGTGCAAAAGCAATAAATAGAGCAATGGCCGAAGTATCAAAGCTACGTGCAAAACGGCAAATTCAAGAAGCAATCAACACACGAAACGGCCCATCTTCAAAAGCAATTCCAATCGGTTCGGATGTTCTAGTTTGGCGAACCCATCGCAAAAAATGGGAAGGCACATATAAGCTTATTTCAACTTTTAACGAAACAGTCACAGTCCAGCTTCCCTCAGGTCCAACTCAATTTCGCTCAACATGCATTAAGAGTTACACCTCAGACAATAACCCCAGCGAAAGCGGAGATGACAGAGACAATGACCCTCCCACTAACCCTGTCGCTACTGATTCTTCTACTCCAATCACCAGTCAACACAACAAAACACCACGCCCGCAACGCCAGAGACGACTACCCGCACGTTTTCGCGATGATACCCCAAACTTGTCAGTTTTTGTGATGAACACAACAATGCCAACTGACTTCACCGCATCTCGTCAAAAGGAACTCGATGGACTTCTCTCCCGGGGCGTCTTCGAAATGGTAGATTCCTCCCAAATTCCCAAAAGCACGCGTATTTTCAAAAGCCGTTTTGTTGATACTATCAAATTACAAGGGACTCCTCAAGCATTCAAAAAGTCCCGCTTAGTAGTTCAGGCATACAATGATGAAGAAAAGTACTCGGTTCTCACACAATCGCCAACAATACAACGCGCTTCACAACGCCTAAAGTTCTCAGTCGCCTTGATGCGTGGTCACTCAATTTACTGCCGTGACATCAGTCAAGCTTATACGCAGTCAAAAACGCTTTTATCTCGGAAGATTTTCGTCAAACCACCTACAGAGCTTAACCTCTCACAGAACGTGGTCCTCAAGGTCTTAAGACCTTTGTACGGCATTCCTGAAGCAGGAAATTACTGGTTCAAGACTTATCATGAACACCATAGGTCACAGTTAAACCTCCAACAATCTTCCAGTGATGCCTGTCTCCTGTTCAATGACTCCGCAATTGTTGCGCTACAAACTGAGGATACATTGTTCGCCTGCAATGATGAATTTAAGCAGAAAGAACAAGAAGCTATCGATGCTGCCCGGATTCAGGCTAAGGACGTAGAGCAACTTGCACCAGGAAGCTCAATAACATTCAACGGCGCGAAACTCTCCCTCTCCAGTGACTCTGCACTGTTGTCTGTCACCCAAGCACCACATTGCGAAAATTTATCAACTGTCAGTAATAAAGAGGAGTACATCGCTCAACGCACTCGCGGTGCCTATGTTGCCACTGTATGTCAACCTCAGGCAACTTTAGATCTTTCTCAGGCGGCACAAACAACGCAACCCACCTCTGACCAGATGAAGAAGTTAAACAAAAGACTAATGTGGCAAAAATCGTACGGCCAAAAATTCGGACTAAACTTTATCAAATTAGATCAATCTAAACTTCGTCTCATTGCGTTCAGTGACGGCTCATTTGCCAATAATACGGACTTCTCCAGTCAAATCGGGTACGTAATCATTTTGGCAGACGATCACCGCTGTAATTTAATACAATGGTCCTCCACAAAATGCAAAAGAGTTCCGCGCAGCGTTCTAGCGTCTGAGTTATATGCGATGGTACATGCATTTGACGCAGCTTGTGTTCTCAAATACACAATCGACGCTATCACCAAGAAATCTGTGCCTTTAACCTTATGCACAGACAGTCTGTCCCTCTATGAATGTCTAGTTAAACTTGGAACTACGAAAGAGAAGAGATTAATGATAGATCTTTCGTCTATTCGTGAAGCCTATGAGCTTAGGGAAATTGCGGAGATTGTTTGGATCAAAGGTTCATCAAATCCATCGGACTCTATGACTAAAAGTAATAGCAATCGAGCACTTGAGGAAATGATTAGAAGTAATCGCTACAACCTGGAAAAAGAGGCATGGGTTGAAAGAGATGATGAATCAAACATGAATGATTGTTGATTGAAAAGAATTTGCCAGTGTTGGTTTCTACATGTTCTCACCTTCGTTTTGTTCGCTTATGTAATGGTTGGCGAACACAGATAAATAGGGATAATCGTAGAACTTTGATAGAAAGAAGAATCATTTTTTGAAAACGTTTTACAATAACAGGTTTATCGACATGCTTCTTTCAAGCCGCGAGGAAAGAAGTTTGTTCCCCTAGAGCACCGTCGTGACTACTCATCATCGTCTGATGGAGCTGAAGCAGTCACAGGAAAATGTATGTTATGTCAAGAAAAAGATCACTGGCTCAGGTTTTGCCCATTCCTTGCTCAGGCCCAGGAGCACGTCGAGAATCTCAAGACAATGAAAAAGGTGCGTTTTGAACGTCTAAATCCTTACTCCAAACGACGAATTAGTAATCATTCTCGCGACCAGACAAGGTCTAAGATTTTATCATCAAATAATCGTCCTAAGTCGCAGAAAATCCCAGCTTCCGGTCAATCTATCATGAAAAATAGAAACAACTGTAACTCAAATTATAAAAGCTACGTCATGCAAGAAGGAGAAGAAGCTCCAGATTCCGAGTTTCCATTAGCCTCGGAAAATGAGCTAACCTACGACTCAGATGAAGAGGTATGTGCTCTAACTAGAGAACAAATCAAACTTGCCTCCCCATCTATTTGGCCATCTGATACTGCTTGTACCTCGCACATGTCTGACCAGTATAGTCTGTTTAGTCACCTTACCCCAATCAAGCGCCGCACCATTCGAGTTGGCGGTGGAATCATGTACGCAGATTCAAAGGGGACAGCTGAGTTGGTTTGCAAGGATGGGTCGAGCTTTTCATTGGCTGACACTCTGTATGTACCGGGTCTCGGTGTCAACTTGTTGTCAGCACGGCGTATGTGCGAGTATGGACTACACAGAACTTTTAACGACCGTAATATGTACTTCAGAGCAGGACAAAAGATAATGATTCGAGCAAAGATAGATAGCGGTTTGTATATCGTTGAGCATGTTTCGAGAGAACTAAACCATCAATTACAAAGTAATAAAAAGTGTACTGCTTTTGCCTCCATGGACATTGACTCCAATTCAAATACTGCAACCCCACATCGTCTATCTGCACCATCTTCATCAGCACAAAAATATGAGCTTAGCACAGATACTGTACGGGAGAAGTTAACTCAATCCGATGTAGATCGGTATTTGCTTTGGCATAGAAGATTTGCTCACCTAGGACCGGAGAAAATAAGAAATCTTCATAAAGTTACAACCCTTCGTGAGGCCATTAAGATACCAAAACTGAGAGAGATTTGTGAAATTTGCCAGTTGACCAAGATGACAAATAGAATACCAAAAGAGTTGGCGGATCATTAGACTCAACGACTTGCATTAATCCAATTTGATATTGCCGGTCCTTTTCCTAAAACTCTACGTGGAAATCGTTACTTCCTTCTTATTGTCGACAGTTTTACAAGAATGAACTGGATTCTTCAACTCAGGCAAAAAAGCGATGCTCCTAAAAGTCTTCGGACTTTCAAAGCCGTTGTTGAAAATGAAGTTGAAGAAAAAATAAAAGCTGCTCGTAGTGATAATGCTCTAGATTTGTTACTAACAGTTGAAGGATGGAGGGAAAAGGATTGGATTCAAGGTCAATCAACGGTTATAGCCTCATCACACCAGAATGGTACAGCCGAGAGAAATATTCGCACTGCCGAGACTGATATGCGGTCTATGCTTAAGGAGGCTGCTCTTCCTATTGAATTTTGGGATGAAGCGGTAGAGGCCGATGCATATATGAGAAATCGCACCGCCACTGGTCCGTTAATTGCTGGAAGTATAACGTCACCGCAGGAGGCATGGACCGACAAGGCTCCTTCAATTGATCATATCAAGGTATGGGGTAGTAAGTGCTATTCTTATATTAACCCGAAAACAATTCCCCAAGGCCAAAGAAAAGATAAGTTAGTTGACCGTGGTAGAGTTGGCGTGTTCATGGGGTATTCTACAACAACGGATAAACAATTTAAATTTTATTCACCTGAGCTTGGATATACGACTCAGACAAGTATAATTAAAGTTGATGAGTCAATACGAGGAGGTACTCTTGACCTTCGTCTTAGAAATTGTAGCGCTGGCCCACAGGGAACAAGTAATGTTCAGCCAGACCGCAAACCACGGGGAAGACCTTTCAAAGGTGCCCCAACCCTTGAATCAAGCGAAAGTTTGTATCAAAATACTACTCCTCAAGTTGAACCACTTACAGACGTTACTACTAAAACACAAGAACCCATCCAAACCGAGGAGCCGCTTCAGCAAAAACATGAATCTCCGAATGAGAACTTCAGCCTCCCACCTCAAATTTTATTGGCTCCAGATGAGGACTCCAAGTCTCAATTGAATAGATCTTTAGTCCAAAATCAAGCTGCTCTGAATTCACCAATCCTCGCAACTAATTCTGAAACTTCCCATCCACTAGAAAAAGACTCAAGTTCTTTTTGTTCAAAGAAACCATTGAAAAAATTATCTGATCCTAAAGTCTCAGAATTAAAAGCACAAGAAGACCATAAAAGCTCGGAATCTGTTAGCCCGAAGTCAAAATCTCAAGAAGAATACCCAAGTCTTAAGTTGTCAGAGTCTGATGCACATGATGATAAGGGCTCAAATTCGGCCGACCCAGGTTCTAAAGATCAAGAACAAATCACTGTTCCCGAAATCTTTGAGACTAACCTGCCACGAAGTAGCTCTACTAATGTCCTCTCATGTTCAAAAGAATCTTCATCCTCAACAACAAAATCTAAACGACGGCCTAGATCCGATGATTCATCTGAAAATGAGCAAACCATTAAGCGTATTCGAGCTGAACCATGTGAAGCACCAAGAATGCGTTATTTTACTCGTAGTGTCAAACGAAGGTCAAGACCGGATGGAACACTAGAAGATGAGCATTCTGCAAAGCGAATTCGAGCTCTTTTAGCCCAGCTCGAGATATCCGAAAACGATTCAGATGAAATCGACAATGCATTTTCAGCTTTCGCATTCCCAGCACAAATAGTTTGTGGTATTGAGATACCGCAGAGTTATAATCAAGCCATAAACGATAAAAAGTGGGGGAAGTTCTGGCGTCAGGCAATAGATGATGAGTTAATTGTTCTACTCCAGAATGGTACATGGAAACAGGTTCTCCCACCAGTAGGAGTAAATTTAATATCCACGAAATGGGTCTTTAACGTGAAAACCAAAATCGACGGAGCCGTTGAGAGATTCAAAGCAAGGCTCGTCGCACGTGGATTCTCCCAAAAGGCCGGCGAAGATTATCATGAGACCTTTGCTCCAACCGTTCGCATAGATACACTAAGGATTGTTTTGGCTGTGGTTACAGCTGAGGACCTAGAGTGCTCACAGTTTGACATAAAGAACGCTTTCACTGAGTCAATGTTAAAAGAAAAAATCTTCGCTGCAGCACCGCAGGGTGTAGAAGTAAAGTCTGGTCATGTCTTGCAATTACTTCAAAGTTTATACGGCTTAAAACAAGCTGCAAGAGATTGGAATCTGTTAATGAAGCGGGAGCTGATTCGTTGGGGGTTCACACAATCTCTAGCAGATCCTTGCATGTTCACACACCCAGAGAGACCTATCATGCTACTTGTCTATGTTGATGACATCGTGGCTGCCTCCAAAACAAAGCTATATATAGATTGGTTTTTTAACGAATTGAATTCTCGATTCAACGCCAAAAATCTGGGGGAGATTCATAAGATTCTCGGCGTAAGAGTCACTCGTAAGCGAACGGAACGAACAATTTTCCTGGATCAGTCGCAATATATCAGCTCTGTTTTAAAAAAATTCGGGATGATGGGTGCGGAAAAGCATCGCAAAGTTGCTACTCCAGTTGTCGACTACAATTCTCTTCGCTCTGCTACAAACAAAGACATTCGGATTGATATTAAGGAATATCAGAAGGCCATCGGAAGTCTTATGTTCGCAATGATCTTGACTAGACCAGATATTGCGTTTGCCATGGGAAAACTTAGTCAGTATATGTCAGATCCGGCCGAGCACCATGGCCACGCATTGAAACATCTTATGCGATATCTTCGATCTACAGTTCACCAGAAGATACGCTACGGACCTGGGGGAGTCGATACCCGGTTCCTCCAATACACTGATGCAGATTGGGCAAGTGATGTGACAGACCGAAAAAGCGTATCTGGAAGTGTTACAATGTTTTACGGAGGTCCTATATGCTGGTCAAGTAAGAAGCAACGTTCCGTCGCCACTTCAAGTTGCGAGTCCGAGTACATAGCCATGGCTAGCTCATGCAAACTTGGCCAGTGGGTCGCGCAAATCTTCCGTGACTTGAAGCTTACTAAGTACATCGGAGAATGCAGCAATATGATACAGATGAGAGGTGATAACCAGGGTGCCATAGCATTGGCTAAGAATCCTCACTTGCATGAACGCTCGAAGCATATCAACATATGTTATCACTTTATTCGCGACTTGACGGAGAAGGGTAAGCTCGTGACGGAGTATGTTCCCACAAATGAGATGGTAGCTGATGGCATGACAAAACCGTTATTACGTATTGCATTCGAGAAATTCAAGTCTCACCTAGGAGTCGTATACGAATAGGTGTCTGTATACTAGAGGTTAGTCCTATGGGGGAGTGTTGAAAATAGGACTAACTTGATTGAGGTTGAACATACTCAGTCAGGTAATCTCGGTTAGCAATTAACGCTAGCAGGGAATATTTGATGTATGTATTGATCCAAGTCGGGAACTTGTAAAGTCACACTGAAATATATACAACAATATCGTACTAAAAAAATAAAATAAAATAAAATAAGAGGTGTGTATTAGAACACTGGTCCCTTGTTTCTATTTCATTTACATCCTACATAAGTTTAAGACTATTGTAAGATATCATTCCAATAGGAATACATATTCAAGTACTTGTACTGCCAAGCTCTCGTATCAACTAATTCTAGTCTTATCAATATAAATCTTCGAGTCCTCTTCTGGTCTCTTGTTTCCGTAATTAGATCATGGAATCTTCTAGTATCATCTTCTATCTTTAGGATCAAAACTTCTACCGAATTGTCCAGTGTTCCACTATTGCCAAATGCGATACTATCCTTCACTCATCTGATGATTCTCGTGATCTCATCCGAGCCAGCACAGCAAAAACACCCATCAGTAAAAAAAAAGGTTTGCTTAACTAATCGAGAGCACAATGCTCTTTAATCCACTCACGATATTTTTCTTTTGCTAGCTAAGTCTTTTATTTATCTTGACTATATCCTCAGTAGAAGGATTTTTTCTTTTGGCGGCTACCGAAAGATCAAAGCAAGCTTTCGGTTGGCAGATAGATGCTAAATAGGCACTACGAGCACGTTGCTCGACGTAAACTTGCTTAAAATCTTCGAGTTGGAATCAATTAGTTCGATTTTGTTCCTCGATCTTTCTGGCGTAGATCAATTAATCCATCTTCATGAAGTGACAAAATGCAACCGTTAAAGGAATGGAATTGTTTGATGTTAGATGTTCTTTTGGTTTAGCCGTAAATTTAAGTTTGGCTTCTTCGCAGTCTGGAAGTTGTTTTTCGCCAAGAATGAGAGTATCATCCGTCTGCATAGCTACTATCCAGAACACCTCCCTATCTATACTAATTAAAAGGCAAGGATCATGTGTCGAATTCTCCAAAATTAATTCCTCTCTATGGTAGTTATTATATGTCATCCACCAGTGGGTTCCAGCCTCTGGAATACCATATAGCGGCGTGAGAATCACAAAAATCGAGTCTCTTGAATAGTTTTTGCAAAATTTCTCTGGAATATATGTATAAAACTTTCAATTTAACAGACTTGTAGATTGTGTGTAAGCCTGGCTGGTATCACGGATCTAAAGATCTATTTTTCTATTATCCATGGCTAATAATGAAGGCGAATTGCTGCAACAACTCGCTGACTAGCTCGTTCAACTGTAGGTGACTGGGTTAATATTTCCTTCTTTTCAGAGTCGCCCCATGCAGCTACCGCCATTCTTGATTTTTCATAGGGATTAGCTGTGCTTTCTCCTTTTATTTCACGAACAAGACACGAATTGAACAATCTGACATGATCATATTCGGCGCAGTTGTTTTTGATAATTATTATGACACCATTTTTGATTAAACTATTGAATTCTGCACGATCTACTTCCTCAAATAGTTTGCCGGGGGTATTTATAATTCTTTGTTCATGAAGTTGAAGTGAAAGTCTGAGGTCTGAAATTTCTTTTGCATTGAGGGAGGTTTCTTTAATCAAGTTGACATTGGGAATTTTTAGATCAATTGTGAGAGGCTGGTCTTGAATAACTCAAGGATCTAAAGATTCAATTAATAAACTAAGAAGTGCGTGAAGATTATTTACAAGACAAGAACAATCATATATAGTTATCCCAAGCTGTCCCCACCGAATCCCATCGAACGCTTTAGAACTAGAACGTATAATAAACTGTAGAAGATACTGGAGTATTCACAATATCCCAGAATGCCATTAAACCATTTCAGTACTCCATAGAAGATTCGTGAATGTTCTCTAATATTTAATAATGATCGTCATAAAGTGGGTACGGCTAGTAACCCAATCGGGTAAGGTGAATGTTAAATAATAATTAGCGATAAAGTAAATTAAGCAAAAGTAGCCGTGATAACAGATAGCGCTAAAAACGGTGATGTAAGCAAGGGCGCTAAGCCCGAGTTAATCACAGGGGTTGTAACCCTGACATTATCCCCCTCCTAATTTCATTCCCTTTTTTTTTTTTTTTTTTCAAAAGATTTTTCCAAGCCAAGAGTGCAGTGGTATCACGGAGAAATTTTTTGGGTTCCCATGTTGGCTTAGCGTATCCTTTCCATTTGACCAGATATTTTACCTGTTTGCCCTTGCCAGGTGCCTTTTTCTGTTTCAGAATACACTCGACTTTGTACTCCTCGTCATCATTAACCAGAACTACCGATGGCTGGCTATCGTCAATGAGCTGGCCAGGTAATGGAGAAGAATTGGTAGGTCGCAATAGCCTCGTGTGAAAGACGTTATGAATTCCAGGCGGAGTATTGAGCCGAAAGCTGTGGGACCCCACTACTTCTGTAACTGTAAATTTTGCATTTCTGGCATCAAGTTTCTTGCACGGTCTATCAGTCTTCACGTTTTCTAAGTTTAGCCATACTTTATCTCCAACTCTATAGTTTGGAGCCTGATCCCTGGATTTGTTGGATGATCGCTCCTGTGATTCTTGTGCAGTCGCCATAGACGCTTGTGCCCAATCTCTGACTTCAACTTTCTAACAATTTGGTCGGCTTTGGAAATTGGAGAATCTCTCATATCTTCTTCGGACAGCTCGTCTTCAAGGTGGCCGTATAAGCTCTGATTCCACCCATGTGATAAAAAGAAAGCATTGGTGCCTGTGGAGACTTCTTATGAAAGTAGGTTATGAGGATGAGCAGGTTGATGTCTATTACCTGGGATGGAGGATGTATATCAGACAGGATGATGAAGTGAGAAATAGAATTCGCGGTAAATATGAGATCAATTAATTGACACACAAGATACGGAACTGTATGGCCTAGATACATCTTTAAATACATCTGTTCACACACACTGGAATCTTCTTCACTCATTCCAGAACATTCTAAAGTAGTCCTCCATATCGGTTCTATTCCAGCTAAATGCACTTATGCACATTATGCTAGTCTGAGCTTGTGCTCCAAATTAGTACATGTACCTCACAGTGCACGGACATTCGTCGGTCATTGGACAGCGATATTATAACACTCCCCCTGACGACGACAGACGTCATCCTATCGCTGAGCAATGTATGGTTGAGGGAGCATTGCTGTGAACTCTTAATTGATTAAGTTTCATTGAATCTTGATAGCTGATTTCGGTTTGGTTAATCCATCCGCCAGTTGCTGGTCAGATTGGACATAGATCATCTTAATCGCTCCGTTTTGGTACTGCTGACGACAATAGTTGTTCCAAAGCGCGATATGTCTTGACCGCTTGTGATTATCATGATTTTTGATTAGCGATATAGACGATTGATTGTCAACATACACGTTAGTGCATTCTAGTCCCTCGATTTGGTTGTTAAGTCCCAGTTCAGCGAGCAAGGACTTCACCCATTTCAATTGTCGACACGCTTCTGTAGCGGCTAGATACTCTGCTTCTGTTGTAGATAAAACAACCTCTCGCTGAAGATGAGATTTCCAACTCACTGGTCCAGAAGCAAGTCTTACGAGCAATCCAGATGTTGATCTACTGGTCTCAGGATCACCGGCAAAATCGGCATCGGAGTAAGCCTCTAATATCGGTTTGTCTTTTCCAGTTGTGAAAGTTATGCCTTTATCTGGTTCTCTGGAGATGTACCGAAGAATTCTCTTTGCCGCATTCAAATGCTCTTCAGCTGGATTGACGAGGAATCGAGCGAGGTGGTTCACAGAATGAGCAATATCAGGGCGTGTATTATTGGCCAGATATTGTAATCCTCCAATTATGGAGTTGTACTCTGCCTTTTGTTGAGCTGAACACTGGGAGCTATTGGGCTCCATGAGCCGTTAGAGTGGTGAATTAATTGATTTGCAGTTTTGAAGACCATGTCTAGCGAGTAGTTTCCTCGCATACTGACCCTGTGACAGCTTGAGCGTATTCTTATTTGGGTTGCCGATGTGTATTCCTAGGAAGAGGTCCGATTCAACTGTCTTCAGCTTATATTTTGTGTGCAAAGCCTTCATCAATGTCTCTATCTTCCTAACGTTAGGTCCCATAACCTGAAAATCATCGACATGTATGATTACGATAAGATCTTTCTCTTTATTTGTGTAAAGGCACACGTCCGTCATAGTTGGGAACATGCCTTGCGTGGCAAGAAAAGCTTTCACATCGTCGTACCAAAGGGCCGCGGCTTGCTTAAGTCCGTATAAACCCTTTCGAATTCGAATTATGTGTCCTTCTTCCTTGAAACCTTCCGGCATTTCCATATAGAGATCTACATCGAGATCTGGATTCAGGAATGCCGCAGGAACATCTCCTTGTCGCCTATGCCAGCCAAATCTATGTGCCAGAGCTAGCAAAATCCGACCAGTGTCAGCTCTCGGTGTAGGCGCAAATGTCTCTTTGAAATCAATCCCTGCGCGCTGGGTAAAACCTTTAACAGTGCACCTGGCCTTATATTTGTCAAGAGATCCATCTGCTAGAAATTTCTTCTTAAACACCCATTTACACTTCATAGGTGTCCGACCCTTAGGAAGTTGGCTTCGTTTTATGATCTGGATCGCTCCTGTTTCCTTCAAGGAACGACATTCTTCATTCGCCGCCTGGCGCCATTGCTCTGCCTCTCCACTACTCATGGCCTCTGACCATGTATTTGTTGGAATTTCAGGCTCGTTGTTTTCCTGAGCGTACATGAATTGATTTTGTGATATGATCAGCAAGATCATCACCGAGGACATTTTTAGTCGTTTTAATCCGACATGTTTTTTCTTAAAGTGATCGGCAATATCAGGGGAATAACCAGTATGCGAACCACTGAGAGAATAAAAAATAAAAGGGGTCATGGGGGTCTCAGTATTATGTATTTAGATGAGTTTTCCTTACTATCTATAATCTGTAATCTTCTTAGGATTTTATATATACAATCTTATTATATCTGGTCAGAAGAAAAACCGATATTCTAAATCAGCTTGCTATTAAAGTGTTCTTTTTGTGTTGTAACCCTTGTTCTTCGAGATATTCCTCTCTGAACTCTCTACAACATTCAACAGTATTTGGGTCGGAACTAGATATAATTGCTTTACCATGATGAAGCTTATAATAGTCAACCTTTTTCACCGGTCTTCCACGTTTACTGCGTGTCATTTCAGGCTCAGGCGAGTGCAGTCGCTTCTGTCCAGCGACTGGGGGTACTTCGCTCCACCCTGTCATAACCTGATCATAAACTTCTTGTTCTGATTCAGTTAGACTATGATTTGACTCCAACTCCCCCTGATTAGACTGCTTATGAATAATATTATGTTGCTGGGTTACTAATTGTCCATTTTGAGAATAGTCGTCGTCGCTAAAGCTTTCGGTAAGTTCTAGATGTTCGGACTGTTCAGATGTTGTTAGCGATAAGCATTCACTCTCACAATCACTGAATTCGTCGACATTATATCGTCGTTTGGGTGATGAACTTGATGATCCTGCCGAATTATCTTTCTCAGCTGGCTGTTTTGGCCACTGCTCTTCTGTCAATGCAGGGACAGCTGGAGGTTCAATTTGTGGTAGGATTGGTGACACCTCAATCATGCCATGCTCCTCCGGCTTTGATCTTTGCTGATTCAATAATGAATCTAGTGCCTGTGGCGGGAGTTCTGGTGAATCTACATGTTTACTTGAACTATTTTCGACCGTCCATGTTGGAATAGCAGGCGGTACCTCTGATGGCTGTCCTAATTCTTGTCGTGTTGCCGACTCGGTTCCTTTTGGTTGTGCAACAGGAGAAGAAGAAGATAAAACTTGCTGTCCTGAGGACGAGGATACTCTCTCCCCCTCAAACCTATTTGCGGTTTGATGATTCCGAGGATTCTGTGAAATACTTGCTGGAATTTCTTCGACTGGTAATAGGTTCTGACTAGCCCAGTAGTTTATGGTCTTCTGCTTATCAAAGCTGTTGAGCATGTCACCAAACATAACATCCTCGTTAAAGGTGACATGTGGAGAGCAGCTTTCTATCCAATTCCAGCCACTCTTAGTAGTCCAGCGGGGATGATAGATCAGGAAGTTTTTGCTGGTATTTTTAGGGAATCCCACAAACCATCCTTTCTCTGCTCTCGCTTTGAATTTTCCAGGCTTTGGGTCAATTAATTTGTACGCCCTGCAACCAAAACAGTGTAGACAAGAAAAATCAACCTTTTCATGATGTGGCTGCTTTAGGCCGCGTAAAAAAACAACTATTGGTACGCTTTTAGTACGAAGACAATATAGCCTATTGGTTATAAAGACTGCGTGTTCAACAGCCCAAGGCCAGAAGCATGGCAGCATTCGGGCATCGAGTAACATGGAGCTTGCCTTTCGTAAAATTACCTTGTTTGAGGCTTCAGCAGCGCCGTTCTGCTCTGGCGCGTATGGTGCCGAAGTATCCGTGCGAATACCGTGCTCATCGCAGTAATTCTTGATCCGGTTGAATTCGGTTCCACCGTCTCTAAAAACAATTCGCACTCTTTTTCCATATTGATGGTATTGATAGTCAATCCACTTGACAAGATGTGTTGCAATTTCGTCTTTCGTCGCTGTAGTTATAACCCACCTTATCCGTGTTTTTGCATCGGTAAGGATTACAGCGTATTGATGAGCATTAAATGCAACGGCCAATTTATCAATAGTATCAACAAAAACTTCGTCTAACGGTTCACCTGGTGTTGGCCTGGGTTCTCTTGACACAAAACGTTGTGCTTTACTAAGATGACACGTCTCGCAGGTTAACTCAGAATAGTCGATACCAGTCATTCCTAGCGAGCATTGTGCAGTTTTCTTCAGAATTCGTTGACCTGTATGTCCTAAGCGCTGGTGCCATCGATGTGCATTAGTAACATGCGGAACTCTGGCTACCCCTGGTGCGGCAATGTTCTTCGTACAGTTGAATTTTTCTACCGTTCCTAGGGGCTTGATATATAGAACGTGGTCGATACTTTCCAATCTCGCAACTGGCTTCTTATCCTTAATTCGGATTAATAATTCGTTGCCATTAGCTGCAACGAGCCCATGCTGTTCCTTAAGTCGTCCTGCCGAAATAATCGTACACGATGATTTTGGTGAATAAAGGGAATCACTGAGTTCAAATATTTGACTTCCAATGACAATTCGACTAGTACCTTGGTGTACCAAGGTTGATGCGCCTACAGCCTGATCGAATCTTAAAGGTTTATGAAGCCTCCTCAATGAGACAAAGTCGCTTTTGCAACGGACAAAATGGTGCGAGGCACCGGTATCATATAGTAGAGGATTTTTCATTAGACTAGCTGATGCTGCTCTAGCTAGCTTACAAACGGAAATCTGGTCTCTTTCATCGCTCTCTGTCCCGCTATCTTCAGCTGCAACTCTAACGCTAGCTTTCTCCCTTCTTTTTCCCTTTTGTTCCTTAACTTTTAAAGATTTCCGCTCTGGGTGCTGTTTATAGCAGTGCTTATTTTTATGTCTATGCCAGCAGAGCGTACAGAAGTCATTAGGTCCTCCTGTTGCCTTTTTCCTCTCTTTTCCCTCACCAGATTCTTCTGAGCCAGTAGCAAGACAAATCTGCCCAGACGATTTCGACCTTGATTTCCCTACTTGTCGAAGTGTTGACATCATGTTCTCGAGCGATGAATACCAATTCTTTCCGTCGACAATCTTGGTCTGCCTCCAGGTATCTAGCCAGTCGATATCTTCAGTACCTAGGACAAAAAGGAGACTTGCAAACCCATACGGAACTAGATAAGGGTTATCGGAATCCGATGACGCGTCATGTGGGACCATTGATTCGGCCGCACTATTCACGCTCAAGTAATGCTGCATAAAATTATTGCAGTAGTCTTCGATTGTCGTAAATTTAGTACTGATGAGATTTCGAACGGCGGTTTCATATGGAGTTGCAGCACCTTCCTCATGTGTTGCTGCTACAGTGTCAAATATCTGTTTGGCAGACATCTTTCGAAAGTTCTGTGGTCGAACACTTGGGCTTAGCCGTCGGAGCAGGACATTTCTCGCTTCGATTTCCCCCTCCTTCCATCTTGCCAAGTTCTCCTCGTACTCTTTGGACAGTTTTTTTTTTACTTCGGCAGATTGATTCTCCTTGGGGATAGGTGGTCGAGGTCTTGTTGCTGGCTTGATCTCATCCAAATCGTGGAATACGTGAGCAAGCCGACCCTTCTTAATCAGGGCAGCTTGAAGGTCCGATTCCCAGTCAGCAAAGCTGACTCCATCAGCCAATATGATCGCTGAATCTTTTGACATTGTGAGGAGAGAATAGATGAACTGATGATGAGGTATGCTATGACGCTACAGGGAAAGAGCCCTGGCTCATAACCTCTTTTGAAAGTAGGTTATGAGGATGAGCAGGTTGATGTCTATTACCTGGGATGGAGGATGTATATCATACAGGATGATAAAGTGAGAAATAGAATTCGCGGTAAATATGAGATCAATTAATTAACACACAAGATACGAAACTGTATGGCCTAGATACATCTTTAAATACATCTGTTCACACACCCTGGAATCTTCTTCACTCATTCCAGAACATTCTAGAGTAGTCCTCCATATCGGTTCTATTCCAGCTAAATGCACTTGTGCACTTTATGTACTTATGCACATTATGCTAGTCTGAGCTTGTGCTCCAAATTAGTACATGTACCTCACAGTGCACGGACATTCGTCGGTCATTGGACAGCGATATTATAACAAGACTGAATCATGTCCACAGATACTGGAAACAACTACAGGTAACCATTCAAGCCAGTTATTTTGATTCCAACTAACATAATTTCTCAGAATGGTCTCGATTACTTCATTCATTCTTTCAGTTGAACCATCTGTTTCAGGCGAAAAGGAAGTTGATAACCTACGTTGAATTCGCAACAAGTCACAGATTCTTTTCCAAAATGCGCTTGTAAACTGTGAGCCTCGATCAGAGACTATCGTGCTTGGCAAATAATGGTATGGCAGATAATGCTTGATAAAACACCTCGAAACCGTTTCTGCATCGATGTTCTCTAGGCCGTCTGTAAGAACTCCCTTACTCAACCGATCCGTAATTACTATCATGTTGGAACATGTGAGAGGCCCGTCCTCGAATAACTCAAAGTAGAGGTTCAATATAATAAATTAAGATGTGCGTGAAGTTTAACATACAACCACGTAGCCCTATATACCTTTCTTCCAATTCCATATTCTTCTAGAATCTAACCAACCCAAGATCACCACGACCGATTGTACAAACTTCAGAATTAGATCGAAGCTATAAGAATTATCATCAACGCCTAAACGCCATTACAGCATCTTTACACATGCCTATCATCATCTCGCTTGGTACATGTATTTTGATAATCATCAGCAACGCTTTAGCGAAGGTTCATTAGTTTATTAGCTGCATCCCTGTTTCCTAAGCGTCCGATATAACTAGTACATGTACATGTACACAAGCTAGCAATGCACGGACAGTGGCATAATTATACAAGGGCCAGGGCCCGAGTTCCAACAAGGGTTCTAACCCTCACAATACCCCCTCCTTATAGCCGAATTATTAATTTTTTTTTTAATAGCGTCGTTTAGATAGTTTTATCTTTTCAGACTTGGAAAGGTTCTTCCATGAGACCAGCGCAGCTGTGTCATGAAGAAATGATTCTGGTTCCCATGTGGGTTTCGCATATCCCACCCATTTTACCAAGTATTTTAAGCGCCTGCTTTTCCCCGGTGCATTTTTTTGTCTATGAATACCTTCAACTTGAAACTCTTCCGCGTCGTCGACAACTATTGGCAATGGCTGATTGTTGTCTACTTTTTGTCCAGGCAACGGCGACGAATTTGCTGGTCTTAGTAGTCTTGAATGAAATACGTTATGGATCCCTGGTGGCGTATTTAGTCTAAAACTATGCGACCCCACTATTTCCGTCACTGTAAACTTGGCATGTCTGGCGTCGAGTTTTCGGCAGGGTCTGTCCGTTCTTATATTTTCCAAGTTTAACCATACTTTATTGCCTACTTTATATTTTGGCGCTTGTTCTCTGGACTTGTTCGAGAATCTTTCCTGAGATTCCTGAGCTGCTGCAATTGATGCTTTCGCCCAGTCACTGACTTGCTTTAATTTTCTCACAATATGGTCAGCCTTAGCAACTGGAGAATTTCTTTTGTCCTCGTCTGAAAGGTTTTCGTCGAGGTCTTCAAATAAATTTTGGCTCCAGCCATGCGATAGAAAGAAGGAGTTTGTACCTGTAGAAGCTGAGTCCTTGCCACAAATACTAGAAACAACCACAGGAAGCCATTTTACCCAGTCGTTTTGGTCCCAGTTGACGTATTGCCTTAGTGTTGTCTCGATGATTTCGTTCATTCTTTCAGTCGATCCATCAGTTTCGGGTGAGAAAGCTGTAGAAAGTCTTCGTTCGATCTTCAACATTTCACAAAGTCTTTTCCAGAGAGCGCTCGTAAACTGGGAGCCGCGGTCAGAGACGATGGCTCTTGGCAGAAAATGATGAGGTAAGTAATTCTTGATGAACCACCCGGCCACTGTTTCTGAATCAATATTTTTTAGACCATCTTCCAGCACGCCTTTGCTTAATCGATCAGTTATCACGATTATATTTGTGCAGCCTTCAGACAGCGGCAGATCAGTGATAAAGTCCATCGATATCTCTGACCATATCCGTTCTGGAATTGGTAAAGGTTTCAGAAAACCTTGCCGTCGACTTCTCCAAGCTTTATTCCTTCCGCAACTGTCACAATTTTCAACGAATTTTCTAATGTCCTTCGCCATACCGGGCCAGAAGAACTGTCGAGCAATTAGGGCATACGTTGCCTCTCTGCCAGGGTGGCCATTTAAGACTGAATCGTGTATCTTTTGAATAATCCTAGTCCTCAGATCCTGCCCTTTTGGAACCCATTCTCTTTCTCGAAAGAGGAGACGCCCTTGGTCAGAAAGCGAACATTCCGCAATGGATACTTTTAAGTCGAGATAATTAGGGAATTTTCTTGCCTGTGTCTGGACCGCCTTCAATGCTTCGTTATATTGAGAATCGGTATGGATGATTGAGTCCCAATCACTTAATTCCCTTGGCAGCTTCCCATTTTGTGTTTTGATAGAGCAGGGCTCCATGCGGCTGTTGTTCACAAACTCCCGTTTTACAAAGTGACTTGCCACTAGGACTTCTGGTTTGAGGAGCTGAACGTTCCGATCAGTGAGCCTCTCATCCGCTCCATCTCTCGGTAAATCTTGGTCTCTTCTAGAGAGAGCGTCGGCTCGTTCATTCTGTTTGCCAGGCACATGTACTATCCGGAAGTTATAGCGAGATAGAATCAAAGACCATCTGTCAGGCGCTATTCTTGGGAGCGCGGGGCGAAGTCTAACAATAACGACGCGGGGTATAGGAACACGATGAGGAACGCGACGGGCGTTCGGGACTGAAGGCGAATAGGGGATATGGAGGAGAACGAGGGGCACTCAGAGGATACAAATAGCAAGAGGTGACGGAAAGTCACTAGAGAGACAGGAGGACGAAAGTCGGGTTTGTCAAGATTACAACTAATCCTAAAGACAGAAAACAAAGCGTGAAGCTTCCAGAGCTAAGGGGGCGAATTAGTTAAATACATACTTGAGAATCCGAAGCGAAATTAGGTGACACTAATATCTACGTCCGAGCCTGAGCCTGAGGCATCCAGTCTAGTCAGGAGAATCCTGACACCATCTCATCTGTCTCTCTGTGAGTCTTTGGACCGTCTTAAAATATTCCAAGTTCTTATGGTCCGTACATATGTCAAAATGTTCTACTCCCCGAAGCTCTGCATCCCATTCCTCTAAGCAACGAATGATTGCGAGCATTTCCTTATCGTAAATCTCATAGTTGCACTCCGCAGGGTTATTTTTCTTAGAGTAGAATGCACATGGGACCCATAGCCCTTTGTCGTTTAGTTGTTGGAGTGTTCCTCCAACACACCATCCCGAGGAGTCAGTCTCAATTCGCGTCGGCTTATCATAGTCAAACTGGCCCAGAGCAGGCGCAGTGATGAATATTTCTTTGAGCTTCCGGAAGGCAAGATCTGCCTCTGGCTTCCATTCAAACTTACAATCCTTGCGTGTAAGGTCTGTGAGAGGTTTGGCTAATTCTTCAAACCTGTGAATGAATCTACGATAAAAATTAGCAAATCCAAGGAAGCCCCTCACGCCTTTGACTGAGGTTGGAGCTTCCCAGTTCCTTATCGCTTCAACTTTATCCGGATCCATTTGTAAGCCTTTACCCGCTTCTATTACAAACCCCAGATATTTTGTTTTCTCCGTTTCGAACTCGCATTTGTCTATATCGATCTGTAGGCCAGCCTCTCTGAGTCTTTGTAAAACCTTCTTTACGTATTGCTGGTGCTCTAATCTACTTCCTGACGAATAGATTAATATGTCGTCGACGTATGCTGAACAGAAACTATCCAGATACTCACGCAGAGTCCAGTTAATGTACTTCTGGAAAGTGCTCGGAGCATTGGCCAGACCAAAAGGTGTAACAAGCCACTCGTAAAGACCATAGCGCGTACGAAAAGCAGTTTTCCATTCGTCACCTTCGGCGATTCGAATCTTGTGGAACGCAGCAATGACGTCAAGTTTAGTGAACCACCTCGCCTTACTGATATTTCGCAGCGTTTCGTAGATCAGCGGTAACGGATAACAATCTTTTCTCGTTATTCTGTTCAGGCCCCTGTAGTCCACACAAAACCGTAGCCCCCCGCCGGGTTTCTTAACAAATAGCACCGGCGCTACTGCTTGCGAATTGCTCACGCGTATAAAGCCTTTATTGAGTAATTCCGTGAGTGTTTTCCGGAGTACTAATAACTCATCCCGGGACATATTATACAAAGGACCCCAAGGTATCTTTGGGTCCTGACCGTCCAAAGCTTCAACATCTATTTTATGGTCTATCCCATCGCCTCGTAGGGGTGGTAACAAGTCCGCTTTCGTATGATTGAAGACATCCAAGAATTCATGGTAGTGCATTGGCAACTTTAACAATGGATCTGAACGCTTTTTTCCTTCTAGCGCTTTGTTTATGTCCTTCATGCTTGCTGCAAAGACTTGCACTTTGTTTTTTTTGGCGCAGCCTCTGGACAAGTAGCTGAAAGCCACGGCTGATACTTGAACAGGACATCTGTTACTATCCTTGGTGGTATAGAGTACATCCTTACTTTGAACAATGGTACCAGATGATCTTATTAGCATCTCGGATCTTGGACCATTAATTCTGACATCTTCTGATATGATCCACGGCATTCCCAAAATCATGTTGTAGGACCCGATAGGAGTGATATATAAAAATATCTTCGTTTGCCGATGACCGTCCAAATCTATATTAATAACAGCGACTTCGGTCACAGAAGACGCTACCTTTCCGTCAAAACCGATTACTTCACGAGGGTTTATTTCTAAGCGCGCAAGATTGTTTCTCTGGGCAAAGGATGAATCACAAAGACCGTAGGACAGACAGCCAGTATCAATTAACGTATTAGCAAATAATGTATCATTAACTAAAGCTGAAACAACAAAAGGCTGGCCATCCATCACTTCTTCGAACCCTTTCCAATCCCTCTCCAGATTAAACTTCTCGAGCCTCTGACTGCGACTTTTGTCAGAGGCTATTCTTTTCCCGAGATACCATGATCATTGTCACTTGCCGCCATCGCTGATGCTGCCACTCTTGACATATGGAGCTGTTTTCGATTCTGACGATTCGGGTTCAATGCTGGTAACAGTGAGCAGCCTTTGATAATGTGACCCTGGCTACCACATCGGATACACAAGCCTTCTGATATTCTCCGACCGATTTCCTCTTGCGATACCCAAGTAGCTCGGGCTCGCGCGTTTCTGTTCGTTTGTCCGTTAAACTTCCGCTGCGCTGCTGAGACATTCACTATCGGAGTAGGCTCCCAATCCATTTGGTCGTCACTTTGTTGGGTTTCAACCGCGGGTGGATGCTGAAGAGCAGCTCCTCGTTCACGCCCTGCCCTCGTATTCCATGCCTTCACAACCTCCATCTTATCGGATGTAATACGTAGCTGGGATACAAAATCTTCATACCCTTGAGGCTCGGCTTGTGAATCCAGGCGATCTGTGAGATCTAAGTTAAGACCGGCCCGGAGATAACCCTTTTTCGCTTCGTCTGTCCATCCCCAGGCTTGAGCTTCTAAAAGGGTCTGTTCGAAATCTTGCAAAAATTCTCGGAAGCCACGATTTCCTTGTCGAATCGAGTTCAGTTTGTTGATGGCCTTCGTAGTTTTCTCGGGGTCTCCAAAAGCTTTGTCCAATTGGTTCAAAAATTCAACAACAGTAAACTCGTTCTTTCCTTTCGCAAACTCGATCCAAGGATGAATTCTTTGAAGAGCGATGTCCGAGAGACGTCCGAAACCATGCCACACCCTCTCTTCTTCGTTACCAATTGCGTTGGCATCAATACGTAACTTGGCCTCTAGTAGACTGCGGAATTGTGGATATTGCGAAGGAATGAGACCAGAGAACTTTTCAGGGTGCGGCTGAGAATGTCCGGGTCTTTTCTCTGAAGTCCCAACTTGTAATTTAGTAAGAAACTGGGTCAAGATACCTATGAGACTTGCCACCCATGATGGTGTTTGGTCGCTTCTAGACTGACGTGACTCAGGTGCGATGAAGAACGGCTCCCCAGAGTCAGGAGCACTACTGACCCTTATTTCATCGTCCATGTCTACTTCCCTTAACCCATCCATAGCACAGGCGTGTCAGAAAGAAGTGATGACTGACTGATTGATGACTAACTGACTGACCAATTAATGACACACTGACTGACTGACTAAAAATAATATACTCTGATCAGAAGATGAGAGAGACGCACTTCTACTGTGAGAGGCCCGTCCTCGAATAACTCAAAGTAGAGGTTCAATATAATAAATTAAGATGTGCGTGAAGTTTAACATACAACCACGTAGCCCTATATACCTTTCTTCCAATTCCATATTCTTCTAGAATCTAACCAACCCAAGATCACCACGACTGATTGTACAAACTTCAGAATTAGATCGAAGCTATAAGAATTATCATCAACGCCTAAACGCCATTACAGCATCTTTACACATGCCTATCATCATCTCGCTTGGTACATGTATTTTGATAATCATCAGCAACGCTTTAGCGAAGGTTCATTAGTTTATTAGCTGCATCCCTGTTTCCTAAGCGTCCGATATAACTAGTACATGTACATGTACACAAGCTAGCAATGCACGGACAGTGGCATAATTATACAAGGGCCAGGGCCCGAGTTCCAACAAGGGTTCTAACCCTCACACTACCTTTGCTTATATGATTGCCCACGCATCAATACTCGAACTGTGACAGTATCATCCCATTAAATAATTGGAAACAGAATCCGCATGAACTATACCTAGTCTGTACGGCATCTGCAAATGCAGCGTCGCTGGATGCGATAAAAGTCCTACCTGTGACAGCTGTTCAGCCGATTGTAAACCTGTAGCCAACGATGGTTATTGCAGGCATGAACTATCATGCAGATCATGGGTATATAAGGCAAGATCACTAATAATAGAGATTAGCGACTGCATTATGCAAGGGTCCTAGACTGTACAAGGGTCTATAATCAGGGCTACAGCGTGACTAGGTAATCAGGGTTTGGCTTGAGCTGACTGATACTAATTATAAGTTTGTATCCTTGATTTTCATTAATTACTCACGGGTGATGTTCGAAGCTGAACAATGGGAAGGAAACACAGAACTTGTATATAGAGGATTGTTCGGAACCTAAGTTAGCTTTTCTTCTTCATAGTGAATTATCAACAACCATTACTCATACAAGTGCTCATTGCCTCATATAGTTAATCTGTGACACTACCAGCTGTATTGATTGACTGTCCATCATACTCGATGCCTTTGCATTTTGTTCCTATTAGATATCGCAACATGTGTTCTTTAGCTGTGGCTTGTCCAATGTTTTGCGTTAGAGGTGTTGTGGGAAGAGGTGTTGTGGGAAGAGGTGTTAATGGTATTTTGGTATGTTCGACTTCAATGTTGAATTCTTTTGCCATGCTGTCAATATAAGAATCTTGCACGAGCCAAATTTTCATTTTTACTTCATCCCTGACAACTCGTATACCAAGAAAATGATCAATTTGTCCCAGAGGCTTTGTTTGGTACTTAGCCATGAGTTTTTCCTCAAATTTGTCAGCAGTAAAAGAGTCTCTCTCGTGGTAAATAACAATAATGTCATCAACGTAAAAAAGAACTATCAAACGATTGCTGTTGAATAAGCAGTTGACACCTGGCACGGGAAGAATTCCTATATCTACGATAGTTGCCTGAAGATGGTGCTGCCACAACAATGCTGATTCCGGTAAACCATACAGAGCTTTACTTACCAGAAGGAGTTTGCCTTTTATTTGGAAGCCGTCAGGTAGGTAGGCGATTCTTGGCTGAGGAAGATCCGCATTTGTATAGGCAGCCACTATGTCATACTGACATATTTTATATTCATATGCTGCTGAAATAGCCATAGCTGTCCTGGATACTTGAACAGCTAACGTTGCTGCATACGTTTCTTCGGCAGTGCTTTCCAAATCACCTCTTGCCACCAGCCTTGCTTTGAAGGATTTCAGATACCCATTTGCATCAAACTTGTAAGTATAAACCCACATTAGTGGCAAAGTCTTAATTGATGCGTCAATTTTCCCTTCGCTTTTCATAAACTCAATTTCTTGGATGCAGATTGTAGAAAATAGTTTCTTGTTAAGTAGAGTGTTAGATTCCTTTTGTTCAGCAGCCCTGAACCCTGCCGAAAATTCTTGTAGAAGAACTTCTCTGTGATTTTTGGGTGGCGCTGGGAGATTATTCCGATGAATTTTAGTCGGCGCAATTGTGGTCGCTGCAGCAGAAAAAGAATTGTGAAATACTGCGAAATTGACTGGCTTGCGCCGTGTAACAGCCAGTGAGCTGTGTAATCCCTGTAGCCTATGCTATGCATAGGCGTGTATAACACAAAGTAGGCGCGTCCTGCATAATAAGCGACGAACAGGGGTACCTACCTTGCCATTAGGCATAGCTCTTTCCAGAAGCTTCCAGAGGTTTGAGAGGGAAGAGAGGAACTTTCTAGTAATCTGAAAAGATCTATAAATCCTTGGAGTTGTATGTCTTAGATAGGTAGATACTTCCAGCATAGATTCAATATAGACCACTTATAACCATTAGTTGCCCCTTGCGCTCTTGGTCGAACCGTGACATACATTGAATCTATTTCACCCAGTGTTTCAGTCAGCGATTTCAGTCAGCGATTTCAGTTAGCGATTCCAGTCAGTAAATTTGGTCCCCAATTTACAACATGTCAGACAGTCAGAATCCTGGGTCCGCGTCAAAAATTCCGCAACAGACAGTCTCTGAGCGATTTTCTGAAGCTAAAAAGGCAGCTTGAAGAGCTTGTAACTCGCCAGGCCAGTACTTCCCAGGCAACTAGTTCCCGAGTTGTTATCGAGAAGGATCCACCCCCAGAGTCAGGACAGAAATTCAAACCAACTAAGTTACCCGAATTCCACAGTAACCGAATAAGATATCCAGCATGGCGGGCGGCAGTTCTCGACACGTTCCGTATGGACTGGATTCTGTTTGGATATAATAACTCTCGAGCTTTCCTAATGATTTACAATTCTCTGGGGGGAGGAGCGTCGGAAAAAGCTGGTCCTTTCTTTGAAGCAGGTGGTATTAATCAAACCAGAGACCCGGCCGATTTTTTAGAGTTCTTGGACCGCATTTATCTTGACAGCACAAGAGTTTCTCAAGCCAATATTGACCAGCACAACTTGAAGATGAAAGAGAACGAGCGTTGGGCCGACTTCTTTGCATCCTGGTCGAATAAGCTAACGGAGGCTCGCGGAGACTTTTGGGCGGACGAAAACAAAATTTCAATGCTCGAGAGTGCTATTAGCAAGAGGTTGACACAAGCCCTAGCCGGAAACCACCTACTACCAGATGACGATTTTAGCCAGTGGGTCCAAATTGTTAGTAAAATTGCGATGCGAGTTGAAAGAGCAGAGAGGAAATCGGGTTGGACTCCGGGTCCTTCAAATCGAGGACTTGTAAAAGATGCGGACTTGGTTAATGAAGGTCCAAGTGACCCAGGCCCAATGGGTAACACTTCTTACCAACAAAACTTCGATGAAACCTTTAAACCTACTGTCCGGGTTGAGCAAGTAGGCGATATGGATGCTTCAGGAGATACCATAATGGGAGGTATCAATACTACCAACGTGGGAAGGAATATACGGGCCCGGGCAAAGTGGAAGACTCGCGCCGAAATAGATCGGCTGAGGGAAGAAGGGAAATGCTTTCGCTGCGAACGCCGAGGTTGCTCAAGCAAAGTGTAATAATATTTGAACAGAGACCCGGCGATTCAGTAGTTATATCGTTGGGTATGGTGTAATTCAAATATCAAAGAACTTCGAATATGGAAAAATTATACGTTAAGTTATAATTTATTAATTGATTTTTTGTTTTTATTGTAATCACTATAAGATATACAGATACTTATACATACAAATACTATACAACAATACTAGCGTGTAAATTGATGTGAACACGTTTCACATAGTTTAGAATATAACACGGTGTCAAGGGAACAACTCTCGTCGAAGGCTAGAGTTCCACTGATACAGTAAACTTTCCCTGATGTTTCAGATGTCATCAAAGCTAACATCATATGCTGGAAGCATATCCCTGATCACGGTCTTGCTGGTCATAACAGAAATTAGGGATACCATGGTTGATTCCTATTAATTTCCAACACAAAGCATGTCCATTGTTACCGGCCCGTAGGCCTCAAGGAAGTAGCATTAGGGTGAACTCTGCGGGTTTGTTGGATATAGACCCAGCTGTGTACATAATAGAAAATAATGCGGCTCATAAAGAAGTGCAGGAAAACTAGACGCTCCCGAGTACAGTCGCACCCGGAAGCTTAATGCAGAGGATAGCCAGATTGTTAGACTGAATACAGAACCATTTTTAGTAAATGCTTTGATCAATGATACGCTAATAGTTCAGGCATTGGTTGATAACGGATGCCTTTGCTACGGCATTATTGACGACGATCTAACAACCCAGCTACATCTGCCGCGCATTTCAATTCCTCCAAGATTCCTTGAGACTGCCGAGAAATCAAGCAAAGACAGGCCAGTTGTAAAAGATATCACATTCATATCGTTAGACTTGGACGGCTATTTGACACCTAAGCTTTGGCTATATGTCGTACCCCAAAGCAGCCACTCAATGATACTAGGGAAAAAATGGCTTGAGATTCAAGACGCAGTAATTCATTCAAAGGAGCAACGGCTTTAGCTCCGGAAAGGAGGTGGATCTGTGTATAGTGTGAAGAAATGGCGAGAAGGGTTTGGAGAAGTTCCACATCCAGAGAGTACGTCTGCCCAAACTATGGCTTCCATAATGGGATCTGTTCCAGTCTGTAAAGCAACGGTACAGGATATAAGTAAGGCATTACAAGGCAAGCCGAGTCTTACGGTGGAGCAAGCCAGAGAGCGTCTGCCAGATCAAATCAAAGACTTCGCGCACCTGTTTGCGGACGATAGTGGAGCAGAGCATCTACCTCCTTCAAGGGGACACCTGGACCATGCTATCAATCTCAAACTGGAAAATGGAAAGCCTTTATCGCCACCCTGGGGTCCCCTGTATAACATGTCTAGGGAAGAATTATTAGTTCTGCGCAAAACGTTGACTGATTTAACAAACAAGGGATGGATACGGCCTAGCAACTCACCAGCGTCAGCACCCGTGCTTTTTGCGAAGAAACCCAGCGGCGGCCTACGTTTTTGTGTGGATTACCGTGGGCTTAACGCGATTACTATCCCAGACCGGTACCCTCCGCCTTTGTTTAAAGAGACGTTAAGACAACTTTCAAAGGCGAAATGGTTCACCAAATTAGATGTGAAGTCAGCTTTCCATCGTGTTCGAATTAGAGAGGGCGATGAATGGATGACTGCATTTCGTTGTCAATTAGGACTTTTCGAATAGCTGTTGACACCCTTTGGCCTTGTAAATGCACCGGCAACATTCCAAAGATATATCAATGAGCACCTCCGAGAGCATCTAGATCTCGATGCAACAGCTTATATTGATGACATCTTGGCTTACACTAATGGTACTGAGGAAGAACATTGGAAGACAGTGCGTAGCATCCTCAGTAAGTTAGAAAAGGCAGGGTTATTTTTGGATGTTGATAAATGTGAATTCCTATGCCAACGAGTTAAATACCTTGGTTTCATTGTCGAAGCAGGGAAAAACATTACTGTGGACCCAATTAAAGTGAAAGCAATCTTAGAGTGGAAGGCCCCGACATCTGTTATAGGTGTTCGATCATTTTTAGGGTTTGCAAATTTCTACAGATGCTTTGTCGATAAGTTCTCCGAAATTGCAGCGCCATTAATCGAGTTAACAAAAAAGAATACAATGTGGCGGTGGGGAAAAGATGAGAACTCAGCTTTTGAGAACTTAAAAAAGATATTTGCGTCAGAGCCGGTTTTAGCACAATGGGACCCAGACCGGGAAACCGTGCTATAAGCAGACAGCTCCGGGTATACTATGGGAGGATGCCTCTCCCAAGTAGATGACCAAAATACACTGAGGCCTGTTGCATACTTCTCGAGGCGGTTGAATAGTGCTGAGGCAAATTATTCGATTCACGACAAAGAAATGCACTCAATAGTTTCTTGCTTAAACGAGTGGAAAGCCGAGTTACTTTCTGTTGCAAAGCCCTTTACTATTCTGAGTGATCATAAGAATTTGAATTATTTCACCTCGAAACGTCTATTAAACGAACGGCAAATGCGCTATAATGATATCTTGCAGCAATTCAGATTTGTGTTGAAATGGCGACCTGGGAATACTTGTGAGCGGCCAGACGCCTTATCTCGACGTGACCAGGATAGACCGGTCGGTCTCAGTGATGAGCGAAATGCAGGTCGGGTTTTACAACTTCTTCCGAATGTGTCACTTTATCCTGTTTCATGTGACGTACATAAACAAACTCAGAGGGTGGAACCTAAAGCTTCGTCGGATGATGTGTCAGTTGCTAAAATAGGAGATCCCGTCACAGATGTAGCATGTGGGGCGAGAATATTTGATGATGAGGTTCTACAAGGTCTTTGGAGAGAGGGAGTTTTGGCTGATAAAAGTTGGCGTCGCGCGCGAGACTCAGTAAAAATGGGCCAGAGAAGTTTTCCTCCTGATTTGGCTCTGCATCATTCAGCTAATATTGCCGAATGTACTGTAGCAGCAGACGGCGTGCTTCGCGGGAGAGAAAACAGAATTTGGGTGCCGGACTATGAGCCTCTACGAACAGCAATTATGCAGCGAACTCACGACAGCCATCTTGCTGGCCATCCAGGAAGAGACACTATGATAAGTATGATTCTCAGGCGATGGTTTTGGCCCAAGATGAGAGAATCTGTCCGAAGATTTGTCCGCAATTGCGATGTTTGTGGCCGTTCCACTGTTTGGCGGGAAGCAAAAGCGGGGTTTATGAGATTGCTACCAATTCCTGAGCGGATAGGAAGTGAATTAAGTATTGACTTCATAACAGATCTTCCCAAATCTCGAGGCTGTACGAATATTATGGTGATTACAGATCGGTTGTCCAAGGATATATTCTTGTTTGGGGCGGGCTCGATGGCTGCGGAAAAATGTGCCGAATTGTTTGTGGATAAATATTATCAGTACTTTGGGCTCCCACGATTTCTGACTAGTGATAGGGGGAGTGACTGGTTAAGCCATTTTTGGAGAACCTTTTGCAGGCTGACAGGTATCACTCAAAGGCTTACTACGGCTTATCACTCGCAATCAAACGCTAGTGAAAGAGCAAACCAGGAGCTTTACAAATACTTAAGGTCGTTCACCTGTTATTCTCAGGATAATTGGTTTGACCTACTGCCTCTAGCTCAATTAGCACTAAACTCTCGTCCCAATTCTGCAATTGGTGGAATGAGCCCCTTTTTCTTGCGCAACGGTTATGATCTTGATCCTATTGGTGAAGCAACACCCGACCTAGATAAGATACGCCACCCGGGAGCTATGGCCGGGAATAAATACATACAAAGGCTGCGAGATGCGCAAGATTTTGCTCAAGCTGCTATGGCCTCGGCTCAACAACGTTATGAAGGGTATGCAAATAGTTCTCGACGCCAGCCCGAGCGGTTTCAAGTTTGTGACAAATTCTGGCTCGATTTACGGAATGTTAAAACACCTCAACTATCAAAGAGACTTGCTTGGCTACATGCAAAGTATGATGTTGTTGCGGTCCCTGATCCTTTGACTGTGGAGCTAAATGTACCTGGAAACATACACAATCGGTTTCATGTAGAGCTAGCGAAAAGGGCTAGTGATGACCCGTTTCCAAGTCAAAAACGAGACGACGCCCAGAACCCACCTGTTATCGACAACCTAGAGGATCAGGAGTACGAGGTTGAATCAATTCTTCGAGCAAGAACCGTAAATCGAGGCCGCGGTAAACATCGACAAGCTTTAGTGAAATGGGTCGGATGGGTTGAACCTACATGGGAACCCATAGAGTATATTCAACAGACTAAAGCCCTCGAAGATTTTGAAGCAAAATACGGTTCTATCATTACAAATGATGGTGAAGTAAAGACTCAAAGTGGTAAATTTGTTGGACCAGCGGAACTCCATACAATGCAAAATCGACGATCAAGACGGTTGGCAAAGGTGTCTCCAGAAGGGGGAGAAGGATTGTAACAGCTAGTGAGCTGTGTAATCCCTGTAGCCTATGCTATGCATAGGCGTGCATAACACAAAGTAGGCGCGTCCTGCATAATAAGCGACGAACAGGGGTACCTACCTTGCCATTAGGCATAGCTCTTTCCAGAAGCTTCCAGAGGTTTCAGAGGGAAGAGAGGAACTTTCTAGTAATCTGAAAAGATCTATAAATCCTTGGAGTTGTATGTCTTAGATAGGTAGATACTTCCAGCATAGATTCAATATAGACCACTTATAACCATTAGTTGCCCCTTGCGCTCTTGGTCGAACCGTGACACGCCGTCGTTTACCGTGAATTATATTGCCTATGTCTATTTTACGATTAATTTCTTTGCTTAGATCGCGCACTTTTTCTTTTTCTATAGCCGCACAATTCTCTGAATTGTGTCCCTGGTAGTTGGCGATATCTTGTTTGGAGATCTTTGATGACGCTGGTTCTAGAGATGCTGGTTCCTTTTTTGTTTTATCGCAAGGAATTGATGGTATACTAATTATTGTTTCTATGTGGCTGTTTTCGACTTCTTGCTCTTTCCAATCATATAGTTCTAAGGTTTGAATAATATTTTCAGCTGATTCATGTAACATCATTCCTAGATCGAGATCTTTTGGGTCGTAAAATTTTTCATCATCAAACGTCACATCTCGGGATCTGATGACTTTATTCTTGCTCGGAATCCAAATTCTGAAAATGTTAGTGGAATCATATTCCACCAGATGCCCCAGGTGGGCCCTTGGGTTGAGCTTTTTTGACCTAGGTACATGTTTGTCGAGAACAAATGCCCGGCATCCAAAGACATGGAGGTGTGCATAGCTTGGTTTTACCCCATGCACAACTTCAAACGGTGTCTTCCAGTTTAGTTGACGGATTGGAGTGCGATTTGCAATATAACCTGCGCAAACTACAATTTCCGGCCAAAGGTTTGTTGGCAAGGAAGCCTCAAGTCCCATTGCTCTGGCCTTAGTTATTATGACTCCTCCTGAGGGTTCTGCGGCCCCATTCTGTTCGGGTGTGTCTGCAGCTGAAATTTGGCAAATTATACCTCTTTCGGTCACCAAGTCTTTGCACTCCTGAATCATTGAAGTTTCCCCATCTAGTCGAATAATACGAACTTCATATTTCCATTGTGTTTTAATTAGCTGGAGAACTGTCCTTACTGTAAGCTTAAAATCCGTTTTAGATTTGCAAGTAAACGTAAAGTTGAAATGGCTGTCGGGACAGTAGAAGTGGCTAATATATCTATCGCTATTGTATGCTTCTTCCATAATTATGGCATCCCAACTTATAGAGTGGAATGGACGCCCACTGCGAGAAATCTCGGAGCCAGTTTGTCTTGATACCAGCCTCTTTGATTTGGCTAACGAACATGGAATACACTTATTTGTTTTCGGTGATAAGTCAGATTTGTCTATGTTAATCTTAAAATCGGGTCCATTTATATGTGAGACAACTAGTGGGCTGGCGTGAGCAAGAATCTGGTGGAGCTTAGCTTCTGTGACAGTTCGAAGATTCGGGTCGTGCGTCACTCGAGCCATTAAAGCGGTGTTTCTAGGTAACTCTTCTTCTGGGTTATTAAACGAAATATGCCCTCCAACTTGGTATAATAAACATGCAAGGGAGTGGTCCTCAAATTCTAGTCGTTTCGGCGTTCTACTATTCCAATGAAGACCTGATTTGTTGAGTAGTTGCATTGAAACAATATTTGTCAGAAAACCATGAGCTAGAATTACATTTTTTAATGTAATGTGTTTCTTACCATTTGGTGTGTCAATCTTGACTTTTACACTACCATACGCTTCAATCTGAATTGACGAGTTACCTGCTCTGACTGATGCTCCGTTTTCTGCCTTCTTTGAAATTTTGAAATCCCATTTTGACATATCGTTGCATATATGGACATCAGATCCACCATCAAGGATCCAGGAATTTTTTAAAATGCACTCAGAGTCTGCCGTGGCAAGTGCCGCAAAATTTGACGGGCTAGATTGGAATGGGTTGGATAGCTCTTCGGTTTCACCTATGTGAGTCCTAGTTATGGCTGCATTGGCGGATGACTCATTAGCAGTAATCATCCCGGTTCCTTTTGGCTCTCCATCGTAGTTACATGATTTTAAAATTAATGTTCTTATTTTGATTCTTCTTGGGTCTGTTAGCGCCTTGTTAATTTGATGATAAGTCGACTCTGTTCCAGTCCAGCCTGAAGGCCTCAGATTATAGTTCAAATAGAAACAATCCTTAAATAAATGGGCGCTTCCACAAAGACATATCTTATGACCGGGCTTCATATTATGTTGTGTTGCTGCAAATGATGCCGGAATACTTCTCTGGCGTGTAACTTCATGCCTTTTATAGTAGTGCCTGAATTCCTCAATAACATCTTCAAGCTGAATAATTCTGGTTGAGCTATTCACAAGACTTTGTCGAACGTTTTCATCGATTATGAGCTCGAGATTAGTTGCATATACTGGGTCAATTTTCTCCAATGCCAAAGCAAAATCGTATAGTGGACGATCCTCAAATACGTCAGGCAGCTTCAATAAAACCGCCAGACCATAGACTCTTTCCCATTCGTAGAGATACCGCTCGATTGATTGATTATTATCATAAGTTTTAATGGTGTTGTATGCTCGGATAACGTCGACTTTCCTTGCCTGATCCGTCGGTGACAATCTTTTTTGTAACGATCTTAGAAGTTCCCAGGTGGAAGTTACGTCCCGGGTCCAGAGTTCGTTATCGAGCTGGATACTACCCATTATATAGCTATCTATTTCCTGGATAGAGTGCATAATCTGTCTATTTCGATCAATTTTCATTGCGTGACGCCTTTCCTAGTATTGAAATTTTGCAAATTGGTCTGAGTCAAGATCCAATATGGAAACTGCTTCGGGATTAACCTCTCCAGGATTAGGCTCATCAGGGATTTCTGGTAACTGAGGTTGAACAGATTTGCTTGGGTCAATAAACTGCCATATATTTTCCTTGCATCCTCTTGTTGCTTTTGATTTGATAACATTAATCCATGGTAGCCAAGTTAATTGATCTACGAGGTAAATCTTTTTGGACCCAAATTCTTCGGTTTTCTGCATGGCGTGATACATTTTAACGTGTGGCCAGTCGATGGTAGATTTAATCTTAGAATATAATAATGATATGGAGGTAGAGAAGGAGAAAGATGATGCAGATGATTTTTATAAGATAGATATAAAAGCCAGATATATCAAATATAAATACCAGAGATTGAGATTGAGTAAAGCAAATGGTGCTGATAACTGTTAGAAGAATTGAGACTTTGATGAATTGAGCAGAGAGAAGAATTGATTGGTTTTTTCCTGACGGATGTCCTCTGTTCTTAAGTACAAGTTGTCTGTCTCTTGTTGACGCCTCTCCCTTTGACCAAGTAATCTCCCCATGCTGTCTTACAAACTGAATATGTCATCTAATTTTACACAGAGAATAAAAAAATGATAAGCGCCAATGTTACAACCCATAACCCATAGCCTGCAGACACAAACAATACCAATACAGACTAACAACCCGTAGATGGTAACATGAACATGTGAATATTTACAGAACATTGTAACGAGACAATAATAGAAAAATATTTCGTACGAACTAGCGTTGGTGTTCGTCTGGTCGCATGTCGAGGCCCTTGCATCATCAGCGCCCAGGGGTACATGCATATTTATGCTGGCTTTGTACAAATATGTATGTTTTAACTTAGGTCGACACGCTTATAGATCGACAGATACAGATTTTTAAGTCTAATATGAGATAGAACCCTCGTTTGCATTCAATACTTCCTCACTTCTTCTAGCCATACTCCCAATCGGTTGTGTGAGCTTTTCCTCTGTTGTACTATGGTACCATGCCTCTAGCACAATGCGTCGAATCTCCACCCTGTTCCGCTGTCTCGTCCGCTCAAACTCCGGGTATCGTTCTTGTATGAATTATTTCATCACACTCCATACGTTCTCAATCGGATATAAGTCAGGAGAGTTAGCAGGTCAGAGCATAGATTCAACTCCATTGGCATCGAGAAATTCCCTAGCCGGACGTCCTTTATGAATAGAGACATTGTCGTGCATAAAGATATAATCATGGCCCGTCTCTTCTCTCTTTTCTCTGATCCAATTACCTATCCTTGGGAGGATGTGTTCACTAAGTACTTCAGAGGTCATACTTCCCCACTCCCGCTCCCAAAAGACACAAGGACCTCGTTCAATTCCCGCGAAGCTCCCCAAGAGCATCCAAGAGTTGTTCTTCTTTTAATGATCGATAAAACACAAGTGTCATCAATGACTTAGCCCCTCTTTTGTCGATATCAGAGTCGGAGATATTTTTGAAAATGAATAAGATTTGACTAACCTTTCTGGTAACATACCCAAACATTATTCGGCTATCGTTTATCCATGTCTCGTCACTTCAAAGAACCCGTGACCACTCTTGACGCCAATTCAGAAGCTGTTCGCTCCACAATCTTCGAGCCGCATGATGATTTTCAGAAAGCGGGGGAGAGCTCCGTGGAATTCACCGCTCGTAACCTTGTTTTCTGAGCGCATTCTGAAAAGCGTATTCACCGGCACTCCAACGACGAAAGTGAAGAGCCAGTCCAAGAAACGACATTTGCCTAGTTTCCCGCGAAGAACAAACAAATGCTTTCAGCTCATCAATTTGGGCTAAGCTTAAGAGCTGTGGACGTCCTGTCCGAGGTTGGTGAGAGGCACGACCAGATCTGACCGTATTCCGAACTTGAAGGATTGTGACTTCGAGTTGATCTGCTATTTCTCTATTAAATAGTCCGGTTCTGTGGAGTGTGAGTATCTAGATGTAGTTAAGTTATGGAGAAAGTTTTCTTATAACTGATTTCCTGTAATCACTTGTAATCTTTGATCTCGAGTAAGATAGAGCGCACATCTGCTAACAGGTGGAGTAATTTGAGTATTCATTCTGCTAAGGTTTTTGTTAGGAATGAGGTACATTTATCTGATTGATTGGAAAATACATATTTGTATTGAACGCATGGAACTCCTTGTATTTTCTACCGCGCTAAAGATTTGGTAAAGTTTGTGTAATGATGGAAAATTTTGTTCCAGATGTTTAGTGGAAATTGAGGTCAGCGAATTGAACAGTTCCGAATCTGGTAGAATCGAGTTGCAGTAGAACCTCTCGTAGCTAATAGTGGGTCCCGGTATAAATTTTGAAAGGATTTATCGTAACTTGGACTTTTATATTTGCAATGCTTACTCTTACAGGTCATTTTGCGTGCAGGGGTAAGTATTGCAAATATAAACGGTAAAATTTCTATGAATCTTTTTAATAATTACACCGGGACCCACTATTAGCTATGAGAGGTTCTACTGTAAAAGGATACTTTTGCAGGAATGAAACCTGGCATAGAAAATTATGTAATATTATTGGGATGCCCTGTTTATGGACTTCACCGTGCCTTCACCGCCTGCTGTTTAAGGCTGACAAACACCCTGCATGCCAACCCCTGTCGATTGAGCGAAAACTTCACTTACCCTTGACCCCCTGTACATGTAAATAAGCTTACAATACAACCTCGCTATAACAATATGGGGTAAAACTTAACCAAGGGCTCTTATTAGCCAATTCAATTGAATCCTCCAATCGGGAGCCTTGGTTAAGTTTTGCCCCACATTGTTATAACGAGAATGTACTGTATCTTAATTGCCAACTGATCAGCGTTTGCGTTGGCTGAAGGCTCAGCGGGATCGGGATGGTTATTTCCACATGTACTACAGTAAAACTTCTCTAACACGATAGTGGGTCCCGGCATAAGTGTTGAAAATATTCATTGTAACTTGCACTTTTATATTTGCAACACTTACCCTTACAGGTCATTTTGGGTGCAGGGGCAAGTATTGCAAATATAAATGGATGAATTCCAATGAATATTTTCAACACATATGCCGGGACCCACTATCGTGTTAGAGAAGTTTTACTGTAGTACAGTAGAACCCCTCTAAGCTAATAGTGGGTCCCAGTGTAAATGTCGATAATATTCATTGTAACTTGGACATTTATATTTGCAACACTTACCCTTACAGGTCATTTTTGGCGTAGGGGTAAGTATTGCAAATATAAACGGTAAATTTTGTATGAATCTCTTCAATATTTATACCGGGACCCACTATTAGTTAAGAGGGGTTCTACTGTAGTAGGAAGGAGGCGTATCATTCCAACGATCTGATTAGAGTTTGGGCGGGAGGATTTCCTTAATAGTCGAAAAGGCTTAGCCTTCGCATAAGATTATAAGGGAGTTCTTGGCCATGTCTTAGGCGTAGGAAGTAGCTATAAGATTTATGTACAGGTGTATATAGTAGTACGAGGACATAACAATACATTTATTTATAGCTTTGCAAGGGACAATAAAACGAAAGCATCTACTCTGATACTACGGTATTAATCGTGTATAGGCGCTAAAATTCGACTTTTACAGGGTATATAGGCTTTTACTAACTTGAATTAGCATGACGATAAGTAGATCTCCCCACCTAAACTTTAAATTTGTATGGCAAAAATTTCACAACGAAATATTCGTTGGTTTTGCTTTTTTGGTCCATTATAGCCCTCTATTCACTTTTTAATTCATTAATACATTTCATAAATAAATTATACTTCTATCTAGCTAATAATTTACATATCCGCCTTCAGCTTCGTAAACGGCTCTGATTCTTCGGGGCATCGAATCTATCAGTTTCTCCAAGTCATCCCCATTAAACCCCAGATCCCACGCCTCGTTCACTATTTGACGAAGATGCCCTTGACTCCGCTGCCCCCTTGATCCAACGCTGGATAAAGACGCTCCATGTACGCTTTCATATAACTCCACAAAGTTTCTATCGGATTTAAATCAGGAGAATATGGCGGCCACTCCATTAGAGAAATATTCCTCCTTTCAAACTCACGCATAGTTTGCCTCGACTTGTGAGGAGGGGCGTTGTCCTGCATCACATCTAGTCCTGGTTCCCGAAAGACCGCACTCTCTATGAGAGGCACTATCCTCTCGCAGTAACTGGCCGCAGTGATATGGCCCCACTCCTTCTCCCAAATCAGGCAAGGCCCCTTCTGTCGTCCAAAGAAAGATCCCCAGAACATCCACCCAACTCTCCTCCGCGTCTTGGCTAGGACACAGGTATCTTCGTACTCTTCCCCAATCTTTGACTTAAACTTAGCTCAAGGGAACTCTAAATCTTAGGAGCCTTTAAGGGACTACTGACCTTTCTTGTGACCCAACGATCACTTTGCCGACCATTCATAGCCCAAGTCTCGTCGGACCAGAGGACTCTCATCCAATGTTCCTTCCGCCAGTGGAGATGTATTCTGGCAAACTCATATCTCTTCAGTTTGTTGACTGAAGAGATAGGAGGTTTTAATCGTGCAATCCTGCGTGCATATCCCTTCTTTGCCAGTTCACGTCGGATCACATTCTCGCTCACACCAAAGTGCCGAAATATAAAATGTGCAAGTTGGAAAAATGACATCCGACGATTTTCCGATGATAAACAGACGAAAAATTCTATTTCATCGACCTGGGAACTACTTAGAATAGGTGGCCTACCACTGGAGTACTGAGGCTCGGTATTTTCAACGCTCATGGTGTATTGTACCTGTCGCCATGTAATCCCAAGGCGTTGAGAGATTTTGACGTAACTGTGTCCCTCACTGGCCAAGGTTCTAACCTGCACATGTTACTCTCTTAACCTTATCAATTTGTAGATTTCAGACTTACTTGAATACGTTGAGTTTGTGTTAGGCGTTTTGCATAAGTAGGAGATGCTGATGATGGAGAAGGTTGTTGAGGTGAATCCATCTTTGCGGCAATCTAGTACAGTAAATTAAAATCTTCTAAAGTAGTTGACTTAAGGTTCAGATGCACTCACATGAAGTAAAATTTAGATAGATGAATGAAATAAAAGTATGCCGTTGAGCAAAATAATAGTAAATAGCTGACAATGATTTAAACGAAACGACCTCAGGTGTGCGCGAATGTAGGAAGGTGCAGTCATGAAGGTGGGCGTTGGACTTCATATACAGATGCATATCTCTTATGCCTTAGGCCATAAGATTTTAAAATTTGAAGCTAACAGGGATACTGTGGATCTATCGTGAGGTAACCTGGAATATCACCACTTTATCTCCACTTTATCCCCGCTTTAACCCCTGTACCCTATAAGAAGCGGATCAACGAACAATACCCTATCATGAGAGTACCAGTGAGGTTAAGGCCCGTTCGCTTCATATACACATACAGTCGTCCCTTTCTAACTAGATAGTGGGTCCCGGTATAAGTGTTGAAAATATTCATTATAACTTGGACTTTTATATTTGCAACGCTTATCCTTACAGGTAATTTTGCGTGCAGGGGTAAGTACTGCAAATATAAATTGCTGAATTTCAATGAATATTTTCAACACTTATACCGGGACCCACTATCGAGTTAGAGAGGGACGACTGTAACATTGAATAAATAGTACAGGATTTTGTGTACCCCCTTGCTTGAAGTCCATTCTAAGCCACTATTCACCATTATTTAGCATAAATTTTGCTTAAAAATTTAAAAAGCTGGATATTGAACAAGGGAGTAAAATAGATTCAACTCCATCGATTTTTTTATTTGTAAATCGGCTAAGCCCTGCAAAGCCTTATCATCGGCGGGCTGCCCCACCCAAGACATTTTGGCGCCTTTCGTAAATTTTTTGATTGAGTATATCGCCAAAAGGCGTAAAAATGACATGGGAGGGGCAATTCGTTGATGATTAAGCTTTGTACATGTAAATATCAAGCGCCTAAACTTGAATACTTGACGTCAAGGAAGTTCCATGGGAGATTTGAGCTGGGGATCTAATCTACAACCATGTCAGGTATAGGATCATCTAATTGATTGATTGACTTTATTTTACGTCTATCGAGTCACGTACGCAGCACGAGCTCTACATATTTCCTGACGGGACAAAGGACGCCAGGAGGTGTGTCCTGGGCTTCAATAAAGTCTAAAATTACAGTAGAACCCCTCTTAGCCAATAGTGGGTCCCGGTATAATTACTGAAGAGATTCATACAAACTTAACTGTTTATATTTGCAATACTTACCCCTGCGAAAAGAATTACCTGTAAGGGTAAGTGTTGCAAATATAAAAGTCCAAGTCAAAGTGAATCTTTTCAACATTTATACCGGGACCCACTATTAGCTAAAAGGGGTTCTATTGTATGAGGAAGCCGTGATCGACATTGCCATTCGGGTATAGGATCATCTAAATCAGTGTCGAATATGAAATTCAGAGATGAACAATCATGCATGCTCATGCGCTCGTACTATCCTTAAATTTCTTGCTATTCAGACTATGACGACTCTGCGGCAGATGAAGGTGATTATGTGAGACAATGCAATGTTCTGCCGTGTACCGCAGCCTTGTTCCTACGGCGCTGCCACCTGTGATGAGTTACATGTAGACCCGACCGGCAGATTAAAATTGCCGAACTTCCACATTCTTTTTTCCTCCGAGCCCCATTGAATAAGCTTCTGCATGTTGTTATTAAGTTCACCCCCGCATATCTGATACAACGGGACCGCCTCCCTAAGTGCCAATTGTCTGTCTTGAAGTCGAGATCATTACGACGCGGGCTTTCGAAGAAGACCTAGTCTCACGTATTACGGCACAAATCCACGGCGCGAAGCAACATCCCCAATTTTCCCATTCCGTGGCGCAAAATTGAAGTGATGACAAGCTCCCCGCCTGGGTCGCCTGTAGAGAGGCACCCTAGGTCATTCAGTCGAATAAGTACTACAAGCAGAAGTGGAGGAAGTAGAGCCTCTGATGAGGGATCAAAAACATCTGTTAAAGTCGGTTAGTTTATCGGTATCCAGTTGCACTTTTCAATTTTTCTAACTGTCAATTTCAGTCGTACGTGTGAGGCCGTCGCTCAGACCGACAGATCCAGGCTTCGAACTTATTCCACCACGATTTCAACGCTCTATGGTTCATGTCACCTCCAACACTAGCCTAGTCATCGATTCGCCTCAGGGACGCCGACAGTTCAACTTTGACAGAGTTTTTGATGAAAATGTCGACCAGGCTGGAATATGGGACTACTTGATCGAAAGTACAAATGCCTTCGTACAGGGGTACAATGTCTCTATGCTCGCTTATGGACAGTCAGGCGCAGGAAAGTCCTACACTATGGGGACCTCAGGTCCTTTAGAACAGGGAAATGTAGATTCAATGGGTAGGTTCGCGATTTATTGTGTTTTTTAAATTCATTACCAACCAGTCCTTGGCTGGATGCGCCCAAATTTCTAAGTTACGTCTCAAGAGGCTGATATGATCCCTTAATCAGGTGTAATTCCACGTGCTGCTACAGCACTTTTCCAAAAGTTAGAAGGCCAGAAGCCAAGCAATAGACATTCAATATCAGGTCTAAAGACGCCTACTAAGTATTCAATATTTAACTCTCCGTCTGGAAGCCACACAGCTACAGGCCCCAAGATTAAAGAAAAGTCCTGGACACTCAAAGTAAGCTATGTAGAAATTTACAATGAACAATTGCGAGATTTATTGATTCCTGAAACGACGCCAGTAAATGAAAGAAAAAGTGTGGTTATCCGAGAAGACACTAAGGGAAATATTCTATTGACTGGACTTCACCAAGTTGAGGTATATTCTGTAGAAGATATGATGGCAGCCCTAAATTTTGGTTCGATGATACGACAAACCGACTCGACAGCAATCAATGCCAAGTCATCTCGTTCTCACGCTGTTTTCAGTCTGAATTTAGTTCAACAAAAAAGTGAGTGCGTAAGCCCGTCGCTCCAAGAGAAACGATTTTCGGTACCCTTAGAGGTCATAACGGGCACTGAATCAACTTCCACGATTGATAGCAAATTTCATTTTGTCGATCTAGCTGGCAGCGAAAGATTGAAAAATACTGGTGCACAGGGTGAGCGTGCCAAAGAAGGTATATCGATTAATGCTGGACTTGCGAGCCTGGGAAAGGTGATCTCCCAGCTCTCCTCACGTCAGCCTGGAGCTCATGTATCTTACCGCGACTCAAAACTTACTCGATTTCTTCAAGATTCTCTGGGAGGTAACGCTATTACGTATATGATTGCATGTATCACTCCTGCAGAATTTCATTTAAGCGAAACCTTGAACACTGTTCAATATGCGCAGAGAGCCCGAGCCATACAAAGCAAACCAAGCATTCAGCAGCACATATCTGAAGATACAGATAAGCAAGCCTTGATTGATAGATTGAAAGCCGAAGTGGCACTTCTTCGTGAAAAGGTCCGAAGTACCGAGCGTGGGGGAGATCGGCGCAGCCACATTTTCAATGCTGAGAGGCCTGAGCGCTTGAACGATCGAGAGGTAAACCTTCAAAACCAACTCTTGGATACGCAGGAAAACTACACAGCTCTTAGTCAGCGACATGCAAAACTCATCTCTGAGATGGCAAAGGCTCGAGATAGTGAGCTTGCTGAGAATAAAATTGTCGAAGATTCTCTGGCTGACAGTGCTACTGAGCGATTAAAGCGCTCTAATTCTTTTGCCGAAGCTGTAGAACATGTCGTTTTAGAGTACGAAAAGACCATTCAGAGCCTCGAACAATCATTGTCTATCACTCGGTGTTCCCTTTCCAACACCGAAACTATTCTCTTGGAAAAAGAGACCAAATGTGCTCATATTGAAACGCACAATCTGCAGCTTCAGACGCGTCTACAAAAATTGCTTGATCGAGAATCAAGCACAGAAAACTATTTGCTTGGCCTCGAGGCCAAGCTCGACAGTCACACTTCGGGCGAAGAGAAGAATTCTGCCATCGTAGCAGAACTACGCAAAGAAATAGCACGAATCCGGGAAAACGAAGCAGCATGTGAGGACTATATTTCTACTTTAGAGGAGAGGCTTGCCGAGGCGGATCAAGATGCCGAGCTCATGCAGCGTGAGATTGATAGGTTAGAGCATGTCGTTGAACGCCAAAGAAGCCTTGGAAAATTAGATAGCCTGCTCTACGAACTGGACCAAATCAATAAAAATGGAAAAAATGAAGATGAGAATCATTTCGCCAATGCCACTTGCAAGCTGCTCCCTCATCACACCCGGGACCAAAGTCTCTCAAAACCACGAATCCTAAAAACCGCAACTCCAGGACCTGACACTAATGATGAGTTTGCCGTCTCAAATACTCAGTCAGCTGCAGCAGCGGAAACTGAAGGTCTCATGGGTCCCACTGAACGTGGTGATTTTGCCACTTCATCCCAATCGTTCGGCCAGGGGCCCTTCATTTCACCAACGTCTGCTCAGTCTAAGTTTGTCGAGGATAAATTGGAAAATGTAACTCAAGAGCTTATTGATCTTCGGACTCAACATGAATACACGGTCAATGAGTATGATATCCTTTCTGCAAAATATGAAGAAGCACTCCGTTCCCTCGCCGAATTACAGGATACAGTAGATGAAGTGCGTCACACAGGCCCCCGTGACTCAATATTATCATCATTCTCGCTAAGCGAAACGAACAGAATTTCCTTCCTTGCAAATGGCCGGGTAAACGATTTAAAGACTCGAGGAAACTTATTATCCACACGATCTCTTTCATCAGAGCTATCTTTGGCTGTGGCAAATCCAAATACTGCAGAATCGCTTGATGGAGACGCATCGGCCAAGGCTTTTGATTCAAATGTTTTGGAGAACTATGTTGCAAATGGTGAGTTAGCGATAGAAGAGACTCAGAAATACAAAAATCTTCTGGCCGAGCAGGAAAATTCGCAGAGGCTATTAGCTCAAAAATTTATTCAACTTGAAATAGAGCATCTTTCCACACTTGAACTTGTTGACCAACTCAAACGTGAAATCTCTAAAGCTCAAACTAGTCAGACTGACTCTTCTCGCTCTAATACACCATTAATCCGCCGCAGATCAAGTCAAAGTCTCATGATCATTGACAAAGCGCATCGTGCCTTTGCCTCCCTTCGTAATATTGGCGCTGAAAACTTTGAAGCTGATCCGGATTTAATGGCTAGTTTTGAGTTAAACTTGCACACTGCCATGCACGAACTTCACGTACGTTCGGAAAGGATTCAAGAACTTGAAGCTGAAATTGCAGCCGTGAAGAAAGAAATGGAGACAAAAATGTCAATAATAACTGGTCTTACTCGCGAGCGCACAAGTTTGCAGTCTTCCCCTATTGATATAACAGTTGTCTCAACTATGAAAGATCAACTTCTCCAGAGAGAAAATCTCATCATAGAGGCACATTTATCACGAGAACGGGAATTACTTAAAGAACTCAACGGCTTACGGGCTTCTTTAGATGTCAACGCTAGCTGTGATAAAAGTGAAAGAACCATACCAGGGCTCGATGATTTAGAGAAAATTTCAAAACCAGACATTCAGAACGAGCTTACCAATGTTAAAAGCAAAAATCAGGATTCACTAAATATTTTGAATGACATTGAACAGAAACTTCTAAAGACAATTGCTGAATTAGAATCACAAATTCATGGAAACCCCGGAGAAAAATACAACAACGACGAGACCACACTACTAACAAACTTGCAAGCTCAAGTTGATGAGTATAAATCTGCTCTGAAGGCTCAGTCATTACAACTTGTGGATCTTGAGAATTCACATGCTTCAGTCAAAGACCAATTTAAGGAAGCTTCTCGGTCAAGAGATGTTGCTCAAGCTGAGATGGAAAATCATCGACTGCTTATCACCAGACTTGAAAATCAAATTGCGGAGCATAACCGTTCTACTGATTCTCATAATGTTGACCACGTCAAGAGCCTTGAAGATCTTGAGGCTCGACTAAGAATCGAGCACAAATCGGAACTAACAGAGCTCGAAAATGCGCATCAAGAATCCATCAACTGGCTACAAGCTGAGTTAGACGAGGCCCGAAATAAGCTCATCTCAATCGTCGATCGTATTAAAGCCGCTACGGGCGTCGACGTTGGCATTGATAAGTTATTGGATAAAATAGTAGAGCTACTCGAAAATCAAAGAAGCTACTCTGATGTCACAGAGATGAGCTCTAAGTTGCAAGTCCAAGTCACTGAGTTATCAGAGTTAAATGGCATTCTTACCACAGAACTAGAGTCTGTAAAACAAAACGTCAAAAGCTTGTTCCTTGCAAGCATAGATGGCGCTAAATCTACGGATTCCAACATTTCTGTCACCGATCAGCTGACAGCACTTGGAAAAGAATTGACAGAACTGGCAACCAAAAATGAAAAAAACTCTCGCCTGGTCCACGAACTGGAAGATCAGTTAGCAGTTAATTATGACCAGCATCAAGTGATCAATAATCGTCTCTCGGCCCTCAAATCAGAACATTCCGCTCAAATAGAGGAGGCGAATGCGCTCACGAGTCGTACTCAAGCAGAATTGAATACTATTAGAGAAGAGTATACGACTTTACAAGTAAGTTCCCTTCAAATTTGTCCTATCATCACTAATTTTTAGGCCAAATATGAGGACGTCAATGGTTCTGAGCCGCTGCCCAAGTTATCAATTACAAGCGGACACCTCCAAACAGCCTCTCCAGTAACTTCACTGCCCTCCCCTCCGCCTGCAATTCCTTTACCTCCTCTTCCGGCTGCTGCATCGAACTCACCCACAATATATACAATGGTTTCCCAAATATCTGGACAAACTAATAGGCCCACAAGCAAAGAGTTGGCTGTACAGCAAATCCATGAAGATCAAGAAGCACGGATTCGTACCATTGAAAAACATCTCGCTGCTGAAAAACAACTCACACGAACTCTAGAAGAAGCTCTGACTGATTTAGAGAACCAGAGCAAAAAATTAAAAGCTGATGGCGAAACATGGAGGAAGCGTTACAGTGAGCTTGAGCTCGAAGTGAAAGACATCAGAGAAAGAGAGAGGGAAAAATCCAACAAATTAGACAGAGAATCAAGATGGAGCATGTTACAAATTGAAGAGGAGCGAAAGAAACGACGAGAAACAGAAATTGCCGGAGCCCATCTTGAGCAAAGAATGAACGCTATTAGCAAAAAGAAAAAGAAAGCAACTTTGAACTGTTTTTAAAACAAAAAATAGTCTGCAGCGTAAAATGTGGTTCTCCTCGACCACTGAGATCATAGTTTATGTTACCCTGGCTAACTAACTGGCAACTACGAGTATATCACATTAGTGATCCAGATGATAAAGCCGAAAAAACCTGGGTATTTATCTGCTAATGTAATCGAGAAGAGAACAGGCTTTTTGGGATTGATATTTTCATGTAATTATTTTTTTTGTACATTGTTTAGTCTTTGGCTCTATGGTATAAATTTTCTGGTATTATCTTGGCTTGTTGTTTCGGGATTACTTTGGCGATATGGAGGACTTGGGATCTTGATTCGGTTGAAATTAAATTAATCTTATTTTGCACAGGTAACTAAGCCACATGTACACGTAATCGTTACTTAGAAATTATGACGTTGAAGATTAGTTGTATAGTTTCGAGCTGATGTGCTCATAAAAAAAGGGATAACCTAAAGGTGTCCATTCCACTACGCATCTTCGGGAATCATGATAATTCTTTTTAGATCGGATGGCGAAGTGGTGCACCGTCTTGGCTGTTCTCCAAAGTAGGGTCCGGGTAGCGGAGCCATATACCCCACTTGGAACAAAACAAAGCTGATTCGAATTCGGTAACGCCCTCACACCACATATCTCGCCTGGTCATGTTTGTAATGATGACGAAGGCACACTGGATAGACTACCTATCTCACCCTAGCTGCTTGCGCATATAATCAAACTCCCCCTTTTCTTCGTAGTAGGCCCTCCCATCAAAATTAGTATCTTAAAAGAGACTTAGCGGAAATGAGCTCTTGGGCAGCAAGGCCTAGGTCTCTCTATTCTTTTTAGGTCATCTATACTCGGATTCATCAGGTAGCTTTTTAAGGCTGGGCTAACCGGCAGGTGTTACATATTTTCACGCTGCTGTGCGCGGGCACGACGCTTAAGCAAAAAAAATGTAAAAAAAGGACTTACTGGGTAGCCGTGGGTGGCTTGAATGCATTCCTGAGGCAGACACAAGCGGTTGAGGGTTGTAAGGCGCCTCACTTGGAATTATGTTTCGAAATGATATTTGGGTGTGAATGCCTCTCATATGAAGTTGAGTCATCGCTCCCTGTACCGTACCAGTGTCAATCGTAGCATAGCCTTGCGACTGCAAACAGAAGAATGATGAGATAAAAAAAATCTGCTATTCGCACCCTGAAGCTATGGGCACTGGCAGTCCTGATAACGGCACGTAAGGGTAATAATGCACGTCGCTTGTCACAGCCATCGACATTGGTGCTATGGGCACTTCTGTTGCACCGTAGTGACTGGTACGTGGCTACTACACTCAGGACGAAGAATAAGATCGAAGATTAAGATCCCACGTGAGAAGTCTGTTTTTCCTCGGGAAGCTCACCATCGAGATTTAATGATTTACGTACGCGTTGATCGTGACTATTCCGTATCGGTGCCCAACAATCAGATAAATCATGAATTGTAAGACGGATCGGGTTCCGAGCCGGGAATGTTACACATAAGGTGTCAAAATGGTAAACACAAGGTGCTAAATCGTTAAACGTAAGGCTTCTTCCAGATAATAATCAGATCTACAATGATCAGCAACGGTTGCTACCTGAGAGGGCTAGCAACCGATCCACGGTGCTGTTTGTCCTCGTATCCATACATGTAAATAATCAAATCTACAGAGTCTTTCTATGGCTTTGATTTGCTCAACGTCAAACTCGCATCGACGGTTGATAAACACCACCTTTAGATCATTGGTATGTCAATTTTAAGAACCCAAAATTTATACCTGCAAAATGTAACAATCTCCTTGAAAGAAACGGTATTGATACTATCGGGAAAGGGGAAAACCATGCAGTAACTATTGTCACGATGGAAAGGAATCATGTGATAACATAAAGAATTTTGAATTGAGATGATACGGAAATACGTCTGCAGCACCAGAAGTTGACGTAGTGACAAAAGATCTAGTTCTTCCGAGAAGAGAAGAATGGCAGCAGTAGGCAAGATACGTTGAAGTAGCCAGTGATAAGATTCATGAACACCAGTCTAACAGTGCGTTTACCTTTATTCAACTTCGAAATATTAGGCTAACTTCCAGTGTGATAGTACGACCTATTCATCATCGACGCGCAAGCCATAGTCGATATAACCAACCGCCTTGATACGGCGTGGAAGTAACAGAGGACGATGAAGTTACCGAGATTGGATAACGTAATTTTTTTAGTTAGCGTTTCACATTGGAGAAGAGAAATTTCGACCGTTAGGTATCAATTGCAGAACTTTTAATCAACGTCTACATACGCAGATTTTTTGATTATCTATTTAATTAATTATTAACAACGTTTAAACGTTGCGTTGACGCTTCACGGTTAATAAAATTTGTTTATGTACATTTAAGGATACGAAGACAAACAGCACCGTGGATCGGTTGCCAGCCCTCTCAGGTAGCAACCGTTGCTGATCATTGTAGATCTGATTATTGTCTGGAAGAAGCCTTACGTTTAACGATTTAGCACCTTATGTTTACCATTTTGACACCTTATGTGTGTTTTTTTTTTTAAATCACTTTTGCGTATGCAGCCTGAGGCTATGACGCTAATGATTACAGAAGATATGTATGTGACGCAGAATAACTCTGTTTGACGTTTAGAACACTCATACTCAGATTTCATTTGCAGATACCACTACGAGAATAACGCCTTACGACATGTACCCTCTTCCGTGAATACCCACCACAGGGAAAAGCGAGAAAAACCTGTGGCTATCTGAGCATGCTTTCGTCATTCTACGAATACAGTATCACCGCGAGAGAAGTGGTGTGAGGGTCTTGCTGGATTCGAACCAGCTTTCTCCTGTCTCAAGTGGGGCATGTGTCCAAGCTACCCAGACTCTACTTAGAAGAACGGCCCGGATAGTGTACCACTGCACCATCCGACCTACCTTATGTGTAACATTCCCGGTTCCGACCATTTTAGCTACTCAACGATTGAACTTCAAAACATTAGATGAGGCAATCTTATTAAGCTTGTCATGGGATAGGGGTAAACTCTGTACGATGGATCCAAATGATGGGGCATTTCTGGGTAAATTAAACCTTGTCTAGTATGGTCCCTCAGCATACCAGTACAGTAGAACCCCTCTCAGCTAATAGTGGTTCCCGGTGTAATTATTAAAAAGATTCATGGAAATTTTACCGTTTATATTTGCAATATTTACCCCTGCACGCAAAATGACCTGTAAGGGTAAGCGCTGCAAATATAAAAGTCCAAGTTACAATGAATCTTTCAACATTAATACTGGGATCCACTATTAGCTAAGAGGGGTTCTACTGTATAGGGGGTCAAGGTTAAGCAAAGTTGCCTGTCATTTACAGGGATTATTTTGCCGATATTTACCCAAACACAGTTATCTACCGTGATGATTACGATTAAGCGAGGCCAAATATGGTAAAGCTTAAAACTCTGTTCAAAAATAAGGTGAGAGAAATTGAGGTCGACAAAATTGAAGTCGCCTGTCTCTCCCCACTTCGTTTCGCACTAAGCCTAAAAAATCGAGTTCATACGTCATATTAAAACTTGCAATTCAGGTTTGCTGTTGATACAGATTTTTAAGCCTAATATAAGATAGAACCCTCGTTTGCATTCAATACTTCCTCACTTCTTCTAGCCATACTCCCAATCGGTTGTGTGAGCTTTTCCTCTGTTGTACTATGGTACCATGCCTCTAGCACAATGCGTCGAATCTCCACCCTGTTCCGCTGTCTCGTCCGCTCAAACTCCGGGTATCGTTCTTGTATGAATTATTTCATCACACTCCATACGTTCTCAATCGGATATAAGTCAGGAGAGTTAGCAGGTCAGAGCATAGATTCAACTCCATTGGCATCGAGAAATTCCCTAGCCGGACGTCCTTTATGAATAGAGACATTGTCGTGCATAAAGATATAATCATGGCCCGTCTCTTCTCTCTTTTCTCTGATCCAATTACCTATCCTTGGGAGGATGTGTTCACTAAGTACTTCAGAGGTCATACTTCCCCACTCCCGCTCCCAAAAGACACAAGGACCTCGTTCAATTCCCGCGAAGCTCCCCAAGAGCATCCAAGAGTTGTTCTTCTTTTAATGATCGATAAAACACAAGTGTCATCAATGACTTAGCCCCTCTTTTGTCGATATCAGAGTCGGAGATATTTTTGAAAATGAATAAGATTTGACTAACCTTTCTGGTAACATACCCAAACATTATTCGGCTATCGTTTATCCATGTCTCGTCACTTCAAAGAACCCGTGACCACTCTTGACGCCAATTCAGAAGCTGTTCGCTCCACAATCTTCGAGCCGCATGATGATTTTCAGAAAGCGGGGGAGAGCTCCGTGGAATTCACCGCTCGTAACCTTGTTTTCTGAGCGCATTCTGAAAAGCGTATTCACCGGCACTCCAACGACGAAAGTGAAGAGCCAGTCCAAGAAACGACATTTGCCTAGTTTTCCGCGAAGAACAAACAAATGCTTTCAGCTCATCAATTTGGGCTAAGCTTAAGAGCTGTGGACGTCCTGTCCGAGGTTGGTGAGAGGCACGACCAGATCTGACCGTATTCCGAACTTGAAGGATTGTGACTTCGAGTTGATCTGCTATTTCTCTATTAAATAGTCCGGTTCTGTGGAGTGTGAGTATCTAGATGTAGTTAAGTTATGGAGAAAGTTTTCTTATAACTGATTTCCTGTAATCACTTGTAATCTTTGATCTCGAGTAAGATAGAGCGCACATCTGCTAACAGGTGGAGTAATTTGAGTATTCATTCTGCTAAGGTTTTTGTTAGGAATGAGGTACATTTATCTGATTGATTGGAAAATACATATTTGTATTGAACGCATGAAACTCCTTGTATTTTCTACCGCGCTGAAGATATGGTAAAGTTTGTGTAATGATGGAAAATTTTGTTCCAGATGTTTAGTGGAAATTGAGGTCAGCGAATTGAACAGTTCCGAGTTTGGTAGAAATGAGTAAAAAGGATACCGTAGAAGGAATGAAACTTGGCACACAAAATTATGTAATAGTACTGGGATACCCTGTTTTAGGGACTTCACCGTGCCTTCACCGGCTGCTGTTTAAGGCTGACAATTGCCCTGCACGCCAATCCCTGTCGATTAAGCGAAGACTTCACTTACCCTCATGATAGGGTATTGTTCGTTGATCCGCTTCTTATAGGGTACAGGGGTTAAAGCGGGGATAAAGTGGAGATAAAGTGGTGATATTCCAGGTTACCTCACGATAGATCCACAGTATCCCTGTTAGCTTCAAATTTTAAAATCTTATGGCCTAAGGCATAAGAGATATGCATCTGTATATGAAGTCCAACGCCCACCTTCATGACTGCACCTTCCTACATTCGCGCACACCTGAGGTCGTTTCGTTTAAATCATTGTCAGCTATTTACTATTATTTTGCTCAACGGCATACTTTTATTTCATTCATCTATCTAAATTTTACTTCATGTGAGTGCATCTGAACCTTAAGTCAACTACTTTAGAAGATTTTAATTTACTGTACTAGATTGCCGCAAAGATGGATTCACCTCAACAACCTTCTCCATCATCAGCATCTCCTACTTATGCAAAACGCCTAACACAAACTCAACGTATTCAAGTAAGTCTGAAATCTACAAATTGATAAGGTTAAGAGAGTAACATGTGCAGGTTAGAACCTTGGCCAGTGAGGGACACAGTTACGTCAAAATCTCTCAACGCCTTGGGATTACATGGCGACAGGTACAATACACCATGAGCGTTGAAAATACCGAGCCTCAGTACTCCAGTGGTAGGCCACCTATTCTAAGTAGTTCCCAGGTCGATGAAATAGAATTTTTCGTCTGTTTATCATCGGAAAATCGTCGGATGTCATTTTTCCAACTTGCACATTTTATATTTCGGCACTTTGGTGTGAGCGAGAATGTGATCCGACGTGAACTGGCAAAGAAGGGATATGCACGCAGGATTGCACGATTAAAACCTCCTATCTCTTCAGTCAACAAACTGAAGAGATATGAGTTTGCCAGAATACATCTCCACTGGCGGAAGGAACATTGGATGAGAGTCCTCTGGTCCGACGAGACTTGGGCTATGAATGGTCGGCAAAGTGATCGTTGGGTCACAAGAAAGGTCAGTAGTCCCTTAAAGGCTCCTAAGATTTAGAGTTCCCTTGAGCTAAGTTTAAGTCAAAGATTGGGGAAGAGTACGAAGATACCTGTGTCCTAGCCAAGACGCGGAGGAGAGTTGGGTGGATGTTCTGGGGATCTTTCTTTGGACGACAGAAGGGGCCTTGCCTGATTTGGGAGAAGGAGTGGGGCCATATCACTGCGGCCAGTTACTGCGAGAGGATAGTGCCTCTCATAGAGAGTGCGGTCTTTCGGTAACCAGGACTAGATGTGATGCAGGACAACGCCCCTCCTCACAAGTCGAGGCAAACTATGCGTGAGTTTGAAAGGAGGAATATTTCTCTAATGGAGTGGCCGCCATATTCTCCTGATTTAAATCCGATAGAAACTTTGTGGAGTTATACGAAAGCGTACATGGAGCGTCTTTATCCAGCGTTGGATCAAGGGGGCAGCGGAGTCAAGGGCATCTTCGTCAAATAGTGAACGAGGCGTGGGATCTGGGGTTTAATGGGGATGACTTGGAGAAACTGATAGATTCGATGCCCCGAAGAATCAGAGCCGTTTACGAAGCTGAAGGCGGATATGTAAATTATTAGCTAGATAGAAGTATAATTTATTTATGAAATGTATTAATGAATTAAAAAGTGAATAGAGGGCTATAATGGACCAAAAAAGCAAAACCAACGAATATTTCGTTGTGAAATTTTTGCCATACAAATTTAAAGTTTAGGTGGGGAGATCTACTTATCGTCATGCTAATTCAAGTTAGTAAAAGCCTATATACCCTGTAAAAGTCGAATTTTAGCGCCTATACACGATTAATACCGTAGTATCAGAGTACCCTTGACCCCCTGTACATGCACCGATACCCGCGACCTCGTCTCACAATCACCGAATATTACTCTAACAAGGA